>CABFOW010001535.1:0-26154 GCA_902141385.1 Timema californicum
AGTTCAAAAGGCAATAAAACACATATTTACTCACACATACAGAAATCATTTAATATTTTTTATAATTAATACTAAAGCTACTGAGTGCTCCCATTGCACAAGGCCTCCCCCAAATAAGAGATAGGACTTCAAATCCTGGCTTTTTTGTTATCACAGTGTATTATTACCTGTTTAGGTTATACGCCTATGTGCTAATTACACTAACTGGTTAGGAATTAGGAAGGCTTAATTTAAAGGAAGTGCACCCGCTTTTGCCTGGAGGGCGTGTGTAAAATTATTTTGGAAAAAACACCGGCAGTGCACCCAATAGGGGTCGAAACCTGATCTCCCCATCTTTGGTAGTCTAGTCTAACACGATATTAGCGCGTTAGACCACGCGGCCACAGAAAAATATTACGTTATATTATTATTATTATTATTATTATATTATGCTATGTTCACCCGGGGATTATTTTTCCGAATACGTTTAATCACTACGGTTTTATCTTTTTTATATTCTCACCACATTAAAATAACCATCAAAACCACATCCCTTGTATCAAGACATTAAAAACTCTTGTGATAATCGTGTTAATTAAAATACTACCGCATTGTGCTATGTTTTTATATAATGACACACTTTGCTTTGCAGTGAATTTTCTTTGCAAGTGGATGTAAACTAATGTAATTTCAAAGCCTTTTTTTATATTTATCTTACCGTTTAGCCACAAGAGACCTCCAAAGAAAGGCCCGCACTGACTTTAAAGTTGCTTCAACATTTTGAATTTTTTTAGGGGGTTAAATATGTTTTTTTACTTTTTTAAACTCTCCCGTCGGTTACAGGCTAGAAGCTATAAGTATGCCAAATTTCAAGTTTGTATCTCATCTGTAAGTGGGTAAACATTAATGTCAATTTAGTGAATCAGCCATGTGGCTTTATAGTGGAATAATAATGTGTGTTGCTATACTGTCTCTGGAAAGGAGGTTTAGACTATGAATATGAAATTGTTTATTGATTCGAAGGGTCAAGGTAAACCTACAATTGGGTATAATAGGTGTGATTTTCACACGCTTGGTTTTGACTCTTATTATGTAAAAACAAACCACTTATATTGCTCGCTATGCTTTGTTGTTATCACCGCGTCTTAATACCCTTTCGAGGTTAAAAGCTTATCTACTAATTACGCTAATTATTTTAGGGATAAGGGATGTTATTATTAGAGGAAGTGTACCAGGCTTTTCCTGGAGGGAGATTGGTAAACCATTTTAGTAAAATCCCCCGACGGAGATTAGAACCTTGATCTACCCGTCATAAACAGTAGGTAGCTAGACCACGTGGCTACCAGAGCGGATGTTATGCTTTGTTAGTATATCTTGCATCATGGTGATTTAATCATTTCTTTGCAAGGGCAGGAAAGAATGCATACGGTTTTAGAGGATATGTACTCTTATAAGCCTGTAGAGAGGATAAGTATATATATGTTGGGTTCGATCCCGGTCGGGTGCACTGCAGCTGGTTTCCTTAAATGGTTTTACACTCTCCTTACACGCAAATTCTGGTGCAATTCCTCCAGATTAAGCATTCCTAATCCCTAACCTATTAGTATAATTAGTACATAGGCATATAACCTGAATACGTAATAAGACGCGATGCTAAAAAAAATGTGTCTGGGCTACATTACTCGTGGCCCATTTTGTGAAAAGATTAGACAGTAATAATGTACCGTTGACTAGAGGAGGCCCGATTGTTCTTTCTATGTCCCGATGAGATTATGGTGATAGTGAGTATGAGGGTGAGGAACCAGTACACACATTTATTTATATCTTAAGCCTAATTAAATAAACCCTGGTGACCATTGGGGTAGTTACCCTTTCAGTAAAAAAAATACCCAAGTTACTAACCTGGAATCGAAACCATAGCCCCTTAATCTCGTGGCCAGGTGCATTGACCACTACACCATGGGGTTATTTAGGGTATAAGTGAAACCATATTAATAAATTTCATAAGCAATACCACTTATAATACACCCAGATGAGACTTAGATCTCAATTTCCCTGTCACAACCAATCCATTTTTTCCCCACATCTAGACACCTTTGACCCCATGACTATTATTGAGGGTCCTATTAGCTCCTGGATAAGCTTAAGCTGATCTGGAGATTCGGTCAATCTTGCAAGTAATGTTTTAGTGTTTTTGGGTACCCACCCTCTCTTACTACCGATCCAAGCTATCCGCATTTATTTACAGTAAGGAGTTTGGAGTGATAAACTTTCATTTGCATTGAAAGGGATTGTGACACCATTTAAGACAAAAACCATCTAAGGGTGCTTCATGGAAGTGGACTTAAAAGCGTTGAAGTAATCCCGGATTAATTATAAATTGATTTTATATGTTCTAATATTGTTTTCACATAAATGTAAGCAAAGGTTCCGAACCACTAAAAGTTTAAATTTTAAGTTTAGATTTAAGAATATTGTTTTAACTCACACCCTATATCATATTCCCACATTATCTTACAACTATGTGTTGACACACTAACAAAACATGAATTCATTTGATGGAGGAAGAGGTGTATAACCTTTTGCTTTAATCAGAAGTACACATATCTGTTTGTATGTTAATAAGTATAATTTTATTAAAACACCAAATATATATTAATGTTCCCAACAAGTGTATAATACAAAAAAACATATACACACACCAGCCCCGCGAGGCTCTCGAATGTTAACGATCCAGATTGTTAATGAACACTACACAGGTTGTAATTGGTTCACTAACGGGATGAAAATAGCACTTAAATATAGGGAAGGGAGAATTTTAAAAAATCCTCCCCATTTCCCATACAGGCCTAAATGTCCATAATAAGATAAACATAAAAAAGAAACTGTGACACACAGAAAACAAAGGACTCTCAGGGATGGAAACAGAATTTTACGTGAATAACCTTTGAATTTAAACAAAAAAGAACAGAAAACTAAAAGTTTAAACTTTTTAATTCAAATAGTCGGAAAACTGATTATAACTTTGGCCTAAATATAGATGAAAACAATATTAAAAATTATTAAATAACTTCTTAAATAATGAGGGATTTGTAAATACCTGCAACACGTCTACAGTCTACCATGTAGTCTGCAGGTATTCGAATACCCACTTCCTTATCACCGTCAAATCTGACTTGACGAGCTTGCCTTGATTTTCACACGTTATGATGTTGTGAGATCGGTAGTTACGAGTAAAAGTGAACTATCGTCAACTCTTTTATTTTTTATAGCACCGCGTCTTACTAACCATTCGGGTTATAGTACGTTTATGTACTAATTACACTGGTGGGTTAGAGATGAGTAAGGCTTAATATAAAGGAAGTACACCCACGGTTGCGTGAAGGTAGAGTGGAAAACTATTTAGGAACCCCTCCGCCCCCCCCACCCTATCTCAGTGCACCCAACCGAGATCGAAACCCAATCTTCCCGTCATCGGTGGTCTAGTCCAACACGAGAGTAATGCGTTATTTATAACATACGGGTTCCAAAGTGGGTAACACATATTTGGTCTGACACCTTGGTTCAGTTGGTCGAGCATCTGACTTCTTAATTAAGGGTTCCAGTTTAAGTTCCAATTAAGTTCCAATTATAGCTAAATAATTTAATATAAGTTAAAATAGCGCTTGCTCTTTCCCGATTACGAATTAATACTTGTTTAAAATTGTTCAAATTTATATTATTGTAAGTCTTGTTCTTATATAATCAGTCAGTTCCTAAACTATACGTCAAAGCCCTCCAAGATTATAATAATAATATATATCTATTTTGATTGTATATTTTCCCACTTCGGTGGGCGAATTTTCTAAGACGTCACTCTTACAATAGATTGGACTTCCAATGACGGGGAGATAGATTTAAAATCCCGATCAGGTGTATTGAGGGGGATTTCTCATAAACATTTTGGTCACTCTACCTTCATGCAAATGTGGGAACGCTTTCCCTAAAATTCAACCTTCTCCATACCTGTTTCATCATTAGAGTAATTTGTGTATATACCCGCCTCGGTGGCGTAGTTGCTAACGCGCTTGTCGCGTTGAAGCTCGACTGCTGAGGACGGGGAGATCGAGGTTCGAATCTCGGTCGGGTGAACTGGGGTGGTTTTTCCTAAATGGTTTTCCACTCTCCCTCCACGCAAATGCGGGGTCACTTCCTCTAATTCAACCTTCCCAATTCCTAATCCATTAGCGTAATTAGTACTTAAAGCGTATAACCCAAGCGGGTAGTAAGACGCGGTGCTAAATAATAAAAAAAATTGTGTCTATGTTAGTAAACCTAACGGATAGTATGAAGAAGTCACAAAGAAAGAAAATACTGTATATGCCGTATTCTCTCATTACCATTCCCAGCGTGAGTCTCTTTGTACGCACTTGTAAATGGTGTCCCACGTAAAAGTAGCCCAAATCCATGCTTTAGAAACGTGTAGAGGAGCTCGGAAAAAAAAGTATGCGAAGATTTCCGCGTGCGTGCTGCTGTTTACTGCGAATCTAGCCTGTACCGACACTGTCCAGGTGGGGTACGACTGACCTCGAATATTACGGGTAATATCTTGCAGTTCTTACCTCCATACGCGTAAGTTTGAAGCCGGGCTACCTTTACGTGGTACAACCTCTGATTGTTAGTCATTAACCTCGTAGCCTACCTGTTGGCACCAACCTGTCTGGCTCGATAGAAGGTTAGTGAGTGGTGAAATGGCCGGCAAACGTCACGTTCAATAAGGGGTCTCGAACACGTGACATTTAACGAATGTGTAATAAATAACGTGCATTAGTACAGGGACTAGATTGTCTGACGGTAGGGATCAGAAGCGATTAATGTTGTCGGTGGCGTGTCGTGGAATATTTGCCAGGGTAAGCAGAGCTTGTGAAATATTCTCTCCCACTCTGCCCCCGTTTGACCATGTGCCGGAATACCATTCATTAGTACAGGGACTAGATTTTCTGATGATAAAGGTCATCAGGAATCAATTTTGTCAGTATCGTGTCGTGAAGTGTGTACCAGGATAAGCAGAGCTTGTTATATTTATTATTATTATTATTATTATTAGCACCGCGTCTTATTACCCGTTCGGGTTATACGCACATACGCTAATGTGTAATGGTAGGGTGATTTGAGATGAAATGGAGGACCTACAGTTTAACGTGGAATCCGAATCACGGTGGAGGCCTGGCATTCCCCACATTCACAAGATGTCTTGTCAGAGGTGGAGGAAGGGTGTGGTAATCAGATAAATCTTTGCCGGGACCTGGGATTGAACCCCGGCTGCCAGCAGAGAAGTATGACACCTTACCCCTAGACCACCTGGTCACCCCCAGCTTGTTATAACTATACCTCTGATATACCCATTCTATGCCCATTTGACCAAATGTCAGAATACCGTGCATTAATACCGAGACTAGATTGTCTGATAATGCTCAGAAGAAATATATTTTGTCAGTTTCTTGTTGTGGAGTGTTACCAGAGTGGGCGGGGCTTGGAGTTTTTTTTAGCACCGCGTCTTACTACCAGTTCGTGTTATACTATTATGTACTAATTACACTAATTGCTTTTAGGGAATAGGAAGGATATATATATATATATTAAGTGTATCCGGATTCGCTTGGAGGGAGAGTATAAAACCATTTTGGGAAAAACCACCATCAGTACACCACACCGAGCTTTGAACCTCACTCTCTCCATCATCGGCAATCTAGTTTACTGTGAGAGTAGCGTCTTAGACCATGCGGCCACTTGAGTGGAGTTAAAAATAATTATTAAAGATTGTTGTGCCTTAAATACAATATAAAAAAATGTTTTCACTGTTATAAATTCAACTGCATTTTAAATTTTTGACTAATACATATGTTTAAAAAAGTCACCAAAATGAAACTCATTTTCAAGTTGTATTTATTACCTACTTAAAATAGGTAGGTGATATGGGCTCCCAATTGCACTAACGAGGCAGGTAAAAATACGGTAAAACGTATATGAAATACATTGGCGTGGAAGGAGGGTGCGAAACCAATCATGGGAAAATCACCCTCAATAAATCTGCCCGGAATTTGATCCCAGATCTCACCATCATTTGAATTCCAGATAAGATGATTTTAGTAGTCCACGTGCCCACTGGTAAGGGTAGGTGATTAATCAATGACCAGAGAACTGGGTAGTTTATTGTATTTATTCTGTAGTTAAGATTGTTTGTAAGTCTTATGCTTTTACAGACATTTGTTTTGAATGGGGATAATAAATCATGCTTTTAGTGAAAATAAAAAGTTTTAACTTATTTTGAAAAACTGGAGTAATCAATATAATAATTATTATTATTAAGGTTTTGAGGCCCATCGACACATTGAGGTCATTAGGGCCTTCTCAATATAATTGACCACCGGGGTTTGAATAAGAGACTTGTACAAGCGTACGTCCGACGTCTTAAGCTCAGTGCCTCAATGATCTCGACCAAAATGAAGGCCAGTGTTGTTTTTAAAATTTTACATATTTTTAATTATATTCAAAGCTCTAATAACAAAATAAAGTTTATAACAAATGTATTGGTACCTTGATGATTAGTTTAAATTAGAATCACCCGTATCGGTGATCACGTGGTATAATACTTTAACATTGTATTGTTTGTTTTACCGGTGACGAGGAAGTCTGAGTTCAAATCCCGGCAGGTTATGCAAAGGGTGGCTTAGCCTACATAGTTTCCCACTATACCCATTTAAATAATATTTAGCTTACTTCAAATTCAACCAATACAATTAATGTTTAGGATACACGTAGTGCACAAAATATAATTGACTTTATCACTATATATAAAGAATTTTATATGTAAGATTTATCTTAGCTCTTATATATATTATACCAAAAGGAATATATTGGGGACTAAAGTCCATCATTATACACAGTGGCGAGGCAAGCATTGTAATGCTCCAGACAATAAAGTTAATTGTATGTTTACTTAGAAATGTTAGGTCAACCTTTGACCGCCCATTCTCTTTGATCTCGATAAACCTCATATGGTATCGCATATGTTTATTGATGGGCTTTGCTAGAAAGTACCCTTAATGAGACGATCATTTTATAGAGAATTTGACCATTCTTTAGCTATCCTATTAACACTACCTGTACGCTATACTCCCGTATGTGTGTATGATATACAGTGTGTTCATAAATTAATCACCCCATATTAAGTGTTGATACAGTCTATATTTTAGGATCCATCGTACTTATCGAAGTGATAGCACTTCTCCGAAGCTTTGCTTGCATTAAACAATACATAAACATATTCGACAAATTCAAATGCTAGAAAATAAATAAACTTATTCAAGAGCAATATTTTATGTGTGTGCAAGGATTCATGAATACATATGGACCTACCCCCATAACATTCCCATCCACACCCCTGCTTATATCACTTTTTATCTTCTGTATCCGAAATATCAGCCTCAACGAATGTTTACTGCTTACATCAGGTATTTCAACATTACCTCTCTCTATTATGAGATAGCGTCATGTTATATATAATTCATTCACGAGCTAAGTTTACCTGGATGACAGCTTGAAATGTTACCAGAAGTAATCCCTAATATATCACTACGCCAACAGCTGACATCTATTACTTTGGATGACTGTAATGAAAACAGATGGTAATATATTAATGTGATAGTTAACCACAGTAATTTAGGCCAATATTATTTAGATATTTATTTGAGGTCAGACACAAAGTTTATTTATAGTTTTATTCCACTTAAAAAAATATTCACACCACTTTCACAAAAACTTCTAACGAACATAGTTTCAAGATGGTGACTGACGAATTCAAACCATATGATTGAACATAGCGGTAAACAAGTTTCTTACAATGATGCAGACTCGCAGTTGATGAAAATATTTTATTCAGTTAAATATTTCAAAATAAGATAAAATAATCATAAAATCATGTATTGTATGTAAAAATAATTACAAGAATTTTGTCTTTTCCAAGTAAATACGATGCCATTATTAAAATGTATTGATGTGTATACTATATTAAACATAATCAATAATGTTCCAAAAGCTAAAAATAAGTACTTTTAATTATGTTTAAAATATTGTTTCGAGTTGGATAACAAAGAAATTATTTTAAAAAAATGAAATAATATGAGAAAACTTAAGTCTATGTTATTTTTAATGTAATATATAACATGTAGTTAAAGAGCTTTACATTTATAACAAAACAGTGATCTTTTACAAGTGCTGGCAACCCAAAATCTAAACATATGATTTTCGAACTGTCATCCAGGTAAAAATCTATCGTGAACGGAATATAGCTTTTCACTGCCTCCTGATAAAAAGGAGTCCCATCTCACCCAAGAGTGATTTTTAATTTTACTGGCAACACACAAACAGACAAACATTCAAAAATTAACTATTTTGTATTCTTATCGTTCATACTACCCAGAAAAGAAAAAAGAAAAGAAAATCTCCACAAAATCGGATGCGCATACAAACCTTAGTTTTTTTTAATAATGTATAGATTTACTCTCCAAGCAAAATGAAGTAAATTTAAAGAAGCGTTATGTAGTAACCACCCTAATACACCAAATAAAATTGTGCTGTTGATTTAGTATCAACAAACAAAACTAAATAAATTTACATCACAAGCAACGGCATAAAATGACTAAAAACATACCTATATTTAAGACACAGATGTAAGCACGCTAGCAGTGGCTCTCTTACGTGGAGGAATTGTTGTATTGAATACAAAAATATATTGTTTAAATCAACTATCTAAGTGACAAAACTAAATACACCTTATTTACACGCAAAACCATTGACTACCTGTAACTGACAAGATAATTAAATTTAAGACACCAACGAAAGCACGCTAACAATTGCTCTCCTGCTTGGAGGTACTGTCGCAGTGAGACCAAATAAATAGTTTAAATCTACTTCCAGACAAAGTTCAATAAACATGCATAGGTACGCAAAACTATAAAATAACTGAAAATAAAATTAAGACGCTTGTACACTCCGTCGGGATTGAAAGGTAGCAACTTCTAAGTCACTGAGCCCGCGAGGTATTATNGTTTTATGATATTATCAAATGAACACAACTAAATAAGCACAATTAATACGCAAAACCATAAAATAACGGAAAAAACCTTAAGACGAAAATAATAACGATAACAGTAGCTCTCTTAAGTGAAAGTAATGCTGTAATGAACAATAAAAGCAATAGTTTGGCTTTACTATAAATTAAACAATCAAAAATAAACTTACTTTACACGCAAAACCATAAAATAAATTTTAAAAAAACAACTAAATTTAAGACTTAAATGCAAGCGCACAATAAGTGGCTTTCTTACTTGGAGATATTTTTTCCTTAAACAATAAAATATCTATGCATTATTTACTATTAAACGTTATTCACAACATTTCAATGATTTAATCTTACAAAAAGTTTCTTTACATAATAATACTTCAAAATTTCACAAACCTTCCGATAATATGTATTTAAAATAAATCATCATCATCATAAATAAGACCTGAAGATGGTGGAACATTTAACACCGATTCATGTCTTGTTTGAAGACTAAAACTCAAATATGGAGAAGGGAATACAATTATAACAAAGAAGATTTTATTTTATTGACATGTATTCTTAAATATAAGTAGTAAAACAGAAGAAGTATCATCTAGATCCGATGAGTACTTTATGAGTTTAATGGAAATAAACAAACAAATGGAATTGAACGTACAGACAGGTCTACAGTTTAATTATTTGTATAGGTTGACTGAACTAAGCTAGTCTACATGATAGCTAAAAGTAAAATGTTTTGAATTGTGTTATTAATTACCACAAACAGTTTTATGATAGCTGCTAAACTAACAAATTTATAAGATTTATAATGGCGTGGATAATGTAGAGGACTACTCTATGCATGTACGAGTAAGTGTATATTTGTGTGTACACATATTATATGATACGCAAGCTATTGCATATCGTTGGTTTCTGAGAAACAATTGAACTTTTATTATGAGAATAATTACTTTTAAAAATAACATTTTCAAAATGTTTAAAAGTAAGGAGCGTTATATAAGGTAGAGTAGGACTTTAAAATAAATGTGTAGATTAATTGATCGAATATCATGCTGTAGCATCACAATACTTGTAAGACAAAACTTTTTCCTGTTGATGGTATTTATAAAACCAAAACATATCTAAAGTCTATTAAGTGGTCCTTAAGAAACCACCGTATCTACGAAGGAGAAAGAAACCGTAATCATCACATCTAAGACTTTGAAATTTAATTAGAATACCTAATTATACTATAACCTTTTTGAATTCTAAATACTTTTTGTTGAAGTATATTTTTAAGAATGTCAATGTCTCCTGTTGACCTGCATATTATTTGACTACCATTTTAACTTATTTTATGTAAATTAAAATACTAGCTTATTCAATTATAACGTATTTTAAATTTTAAAACACTGATATTACACATTAAATTTATTTTTATAATTTATTCACAATATTTCAATCGTATGCCTCATATACAATATTTCAATTGTTTTTAACATATTTTATTCTTGATTATTTTCTATTGCGTCATATATTTTTAATTAGTCAAATTAAAATACATTTAAGTTTTCTTCAAATATTGTTTTATTCTTATTTTTTAAATGTTAACTGAAATGTGACTAATTACTCTATAATTTAATATCAACAAACTACAAAACTTAATTTTTGGACTTATAATTTTATACCATTCTCATCATATCTGTTTAAAAAATTCAGATACAGAAAACCTATATAACTGGTTGCATGGTCTAGGGGATCAATCTAACACAATAAACTGGATTTCCTGAGGTAGGAAGATAGGGATTCGATTCTTGACAGCCTGAACTGAGGATGGATTTTCCTAAATGATTTCCCATTCTCCCTCCAATAAAATGCGAAAACATTTCCAACAATAGAGATTACATTTCCAGATACACGTTGAAACTTGTATGTAAGATTCATCACAAATATCTTAAATTGTGTTTAATTAAAACCATAAAAAAAAAGAATAAGTTGCCTTTATCTTGTGCCAATGTAGCCACTAAAATTTAAAATCAACTACACATTAAGCCACTTATTTTTATATATGTGCACTTTTTCTTGGATAAGTTTGTTATCCTTTTGTTGTGTATTTTATCTTTCGTTACGTGGAACTATAAAGAATCCCATTATTCGTCAGCTTAAATATAATTCTAGTAATTCAATTTATTATTAGAATAAAATAGAAAGCCATGTCAACAGACATTTCTACTATGCGGTTTTCCTATTTTTACTTTTGATTTACTTTCCACGTTTTCTCATTTACTTATATATCCACCCAGTCTTATTTTTTTCTACTGGAATCTTGAAAAGGTTCCATGTTTGAAAAGAACCTTAGCTTCAATCAAACATTAGCATCACAGAGGATTCCTTGATTGTGACTTTTTTCCAAATCCTACCTTCCCCCCTCCTGCCCTCCCAAACCCTCACCAACGCCCATGACATTCTTGACATAAAAAAAGCTATGGAAGTGGTTAATCACATCAGAAGATTGGAACATTATAAAATATAATTGACATCTCATATGATGAAATATTTATTTTAAAATATATGTTTAGAAAAAATAATAGTGGTTTTCTGGGAATTAGTTTTAGCTTATTTATATATATATATATATTTATTTATTCATACGCACGCATTTTTCGACATGTAATAATTAAATATATTTTTCTGCATTCCACCATATTGAAAACTAGGCCTACATATCTTTTATGTTGATAAACTTGGATCAGTTCCAGAATATTAGAAATATAGTTCTTAGCTCTCGCCATGTCGAACCCATGTATTTGTACTACCTTACCCATCCTTAAAACAGCTGATTTCACAATGTATTAAAAATCTAAACATCTGCGTTTAGTCGTTATGAAAAACAATTAAAATTAACAATACATTTACTGTTTGCCTGCCTAGCAGAAAATATACAAATCAAAGTACAGTAAATACTTTTACTTTATGTAGGATTTTTTTTTTGCAACTGTTACCCCCCCTTTTATTTATATCCCAAATAAAAATCAGGTTGGTAACAAGAGAGTTTATTTATTTATTAACAACAACCTTGTAGAACAGCCAAATGGAGACAGATGGTAAGTCCATGTAATTGTACTCGTTCCACGTTGTGACTCTGTCACACAACATGCCTAATGCCCATTTGGTTTATACAAATATACATTAATTCAGTTAACGATGTATAGGTGAGTAGGATGTGTAAACTGCCTCAGTGGCTACATAATCTAAGGCGTCACTCTTAAAATAGACTCAACTGCTAGTGACAGGGAGATAGGGTTCCAATGCCAGTTGAGTATTTTGAGGCTGTTTTTTTTACAAAATGGTTTCTCCAATTTAACTCCACGAAAATTATGATAAACTTCCTCTAAATCGAACCTTCCTCATACCTGATTCAATAGCGTAATTAATAAATGCATATTACCTGAACAGATTGTTTGACGCGGTGCTAAAAAGGAGAAAATGTACCCACATTTTCATGAAGAGCGAGTGGGAAACAATTTATGATTAAAACAACACCCTCAGTATGCTTGGATGGGATTTTAACCTCAACCTGCTCGTAACCATAAAAACTTAAAAAATAAGCTATCTTTAAACCACATAGACATAATCGAGAGTAAAAATATATTAGTTAAATAAATTTATAGCTATGACAATGATATTTTCATTTAAAAACCATATATATATTACATCACTCATTCCAATGTGTGTTTTTGAATTACCGGTACATAAATAGCACCGTCACACAAAATTTATTTTCACCACTGACATTGATGATAATGTTTGATTTATCCCTCAGCAGATAATGTAATATTGCAATTGACAGAAAGTACTATTTTGATTGACCTCAATTGACTCATTATAAAGTCGTTGAGTGTTATCATAACTTCCTTTCACACATCAAACAAAGCTGTCTTTCGTGTTTATTAAGGGAGTATTTTATTAAAACGAGTTATTCATTGATAACATTCACTCATATACCATGACATACTGTATTTTATGTCCTTCGTTATCGTTACACCATTTATTTAAACATATTTTTTAAAATCAAATTTGTGAATCTCTTTTAATTGTAATTTTATCTCTCTATCTCTCTCTCTCTTATGAAGAGGATATTTCTTTGTTTAAAATATTTTAACCATTTTTCGATTTGTATATTACTCTTTAAATATCTCTCTTTACTCATATTATTTTAGTTCATCTACTCACTAAATCTTAATACTCGTCAACGCTCTCTGCCTTTGAAGTATGCATATAACAATAAGAAAGTTATAATTTAGAGGAAATGTACCCACATTTGCGTTGAAAACGATTGATAAAACATTTATTAAAAATCACTCTTTGTATCGAGATTTTCACCTCGATGTTCTCATCAATGTAAAAACAGACTATACGAACTTGACTTTCAGGCCCCGTGCCAGACAAAATGCGAATGTAACCACATCAGATTATCTTTATTATCTGGATTTATTTTATTCTTGCACTGTAAATTTCCATAAATTCCTTTTGTCTTTCTAAATCGCCCCATATTTCCAAACTCCTCTCTCATTTCCACTTCCCTTTTCATCACATCTCCGTCACACATTTAGTCCTTTTTGTCTATGTAATTGTTCACCCATGTTTTTGATGGCGGCTTCTGCCTTTCTTTGTCCTCTGTTCCTCCCTATACATCCACGCCCTCTCTCCCCCCCCTATAATTCTCTTCATTTAAAGCATTAAATGAAAATGGATTGCACTGCAAAGCAGGAAGGTCGTTATGTTTCTACGCTAGTCGAATACAAAAAAGATTTGATGACACTTTAGTCGTATGATTGATTCATTAAAATTCCGAAACTCATATGTTATAATTCTCATAAACAAATAACCTGAACAGGTTAGTAAGACGAGCTAATAATAATAATTATTATTATTATTATTAATATTATATTATTATTGTGATGGTCACATTTGTATCAATAGATATTTTAAAATAAGGTATAGAGTTTGCAAATAAAAATAAGTTATAAAGCTTTAATTCAAGAGAAAACTTAATATTAATATTTATTGTAACTACTTTCTTTAATATTTCTAATTAGATATTAAATATTCCATTTACATACCCGTGTTTTTCCGAACTATTTCATGGAACTCAAAGTCATGAAGAGGCTAATTAATATATGGCTTGATTAACTGTAGCTTTCCTAATTAGTAGTTTTATATCTTGTTGGAATTTTTAAATGATGCCAGGTGTTGAGAAACTTTTGTTTTGTACATTTTCTCTTAGATATGAAATAATTAGAAAAAAATTAAGTATAAAAATCTAAAAATTTAAAAAAAACTGTTCTATTGGCTAAGCACGATTATGTGTTTTTCGTCTTGATTTTTGTCAAATTTACGACGTGAGCAAATTTATTTTGGTTTATCTAAACGAGATTGTTTTTAGTGTTAGTTTATTATGCTTTATATGTGTGGGAAATCTTTACATTTTTATCATTTTGTCTTTTATTACTTTAAATTCAGGCTAAGGCACCATGTATCATATCATACTCATAGGGGCAATGGGTATAATTTAATGTATATATATTATATACTCGGGATAGTGAATATTTATGCTTAATTGAATAATATCTAATATAGTTTTAGGGATATTTAATATAACTAGTATACATAGCGTCACCCAAGCTCTATGTCCAATTTTCCACTTTGGTGTAAAAGAGCATTGAAGTTTGACCATGTGTATAAAACCACTGTTTCTAGATGACAACTCGAGTTTGTATCTTCTTAAGTAATTATATAGTATTCTCAACTTCCCCACAGGTTAACCACATGCATTCTAAATAGACCTAAAAAACAAATATAACAAATTTAACAATTTTGGAGATAGAACACTTGCATTCTCGTGTGACGATAGGTAGAATGAGTTTATCCAACTAAAGACATAACGGATATATAATCATATATAGAATTGTTTCATATTTGCACATTGATATTGGATATATAAGCAAAGTGATGATACATACAATCACATATAGTAAAAAGGTTAATGGATGCATACTGGTATAACTTGATATATAGTTGTAGAGATCATAAACATGGTTATATTTAAAATAATAATGTATAGATATAGAGATAAGAGATAATATATAAGTATAGAAATAATACCGTAAATGTATATGAGAATACAGATATAATAAATAAACATAAAGCTATAAGGTTTTTTAGGCATAATAATAGTTATTGGGTCATAGGTATGCTATATATAAGTATAAAGCTAATGAATATGTAATCATTAGAATACCCATATAAATAGTGGATACATGTGAGTATATAGATAATCGCCATGCAACATAAATAACTCGTGGGTGCTTTCTCTCAAGTCCAACCATGCCGTGACGTCATTCACGTGGGAGGAAGGCTCGATAGCAATAATTGTGAAACCACAGCCAGTTACACCATTGTTTTGTTGTTCAACACCAAAAAGTCGATGTCATAGAGAGAATGAAAATACCCCTTTATCATTGATAGCTCAGGCATAGCCATTTGCCTACAGACGATTGCGTGCCATTTGGTGCAGCCCATTAAATTGGTTACAGCACAAACCACTCACACACACATACACATATATATATATATACATATATATATATGTTTTTAATACGAATAGTTCAATGGGATTGATAAAAAATATTGCACGCGTGTTTCTACCTAAATTCATTGTAAGTTTATTGAATATGTTTACAATTTTTTTAAAGCTTAATTAATTAAAATAACCTAGTTTACAATCAAATAAAGTGTATTTTTTTAATATAAACATAATTATACAGCCAAAAATAATATAATCTTACTATTTTTTTAATTCATCACTGAGTCCATTTAGGATATGTGCGTACACTTTAATGTGTTATAGATGAGGTAGGCTGCATTGTGAGAAATGTACGTGCATTTGTATGGAAGGAGATTGGAAAACAATTTAGGATACACCACCCTCACTACACCTGATCTGAATTAAAACTCCAATCTCCCCATCACCAGCATTAAAATATGTTGCATATGGGACGTGTTAGACTATTCTACCACCTAAGCTGTCTTAATTATAGCTATGCTATATGTATTGATAATAAATATATATATCAAAAATGATAGCTGCAGATTACATGACTTGACGTATGAATACGTAAGAGTATATTTAGTAACATATTTTAACTGTCAGATAGCTTTTTAGTTTCCTATGAAAATTTTAAAATTAGACTGAATATAATATGCGGTGAATAACTTGTACATGTATCAAAGAATTTCGAATGTATATCTCTATTTAAATTGATAGTTTAAAACTTTTAATTATAGTCACGTGCAAAAATTTATTTAGTTTAGTTTGACCAATATTTCGTATAAATGCTGATAGGATAAAAATCTTCACTACTATTATTATAATAACTGACACATTGGTATAATAAAACCTAAGATTTCGCATTATAAATGCGTTTGAAATGTAAGATTACCACTAAAAAATATATATTTTAAGACGAAAAAGATAATTAGCACCACTTGTTCAGGTTATACACATATTTACTAATTAGTCTTATGAGTTAGGGATGAGAAAGTTGAATTTAGAGGAAACCTACCCTCATTTGCGTGGAGGGAAGTTGTCTCTTTATTAATTAAAAGTTAAGGGTTGTATTATATTTTATTGTCCATAGTAAATCTACTACTTAGCACCGCGTCTTACTACCCATTCGGGTTATACTCTTAAGTACTAATTACACTAATGAGCTAGGAATTGGGAAGGTTAAATATAGAGGAGGTGAACCCGCATTTTCGTGGGGGAAGAGTGGAAAACCATTTAGGGAAAAACCACCCCAATTCACCCGGGAGAGATTCAAACCTTTAATCAATGTTCTCACAGTGTAAGGCACTTTTTGGATTCCTACCTATACTTAAACACTTATCATCCGGTTTAAACTTATTTAATCACACTAATTGGGTATAAATATTGGAGGTATATTTTGAAGTAAATATATCCTCATTTATTTAGAGGTAGCGTAGCAAAAATGTATTTAAAACAAATCCTTGGTTGACTCTTCCGAGATTCAAAGCCCAACCTCCCAAACAACGATAAACTAAACCAGATGATCTTGACGTGAATCACATATGTCAACCCGGTGAAGGTTTGAATTATTCTTTCTTTCCGGGTGGGGTTAATTTATTTCTGCTCTACTCACTCAAGAATCTTGCGATATGGGCCTCCACATCCTCTTCCAACATTTCCTCCTCCTACTCCTTTTCGTGTATCCCCACCCCCAACAAATCCCCTCAACCCCTCATTTCCGTCAACTCATTTCCATCAGTACGCAGATAGGAAATAATCCCGAAACGTGTCGATCCGCGGACTAGTTTTTTTTTCACGTGTCCCCGTTTTCCTCATCGTCAACCTCCTAAAGGGAAATTAGGACGGGGTAGAATATTTGAAGCCGAATAAAAAAAAAAGATCTGGCTATTTTATACTACATACCATCCAATTAATCCGGATGATTGGGAATATGTAGACAGGAGAGAACGACAAAAACCACGTACTTTCTTCTTTTTAAATTTAAATTAAACATTTAGACCAATAAAAAATGTAATAAATGTCGAATCACGTGTTTTTGTTATCTCGATTGCTTTTTTTATTAAATATATCTCTGTGACTATTTTAATTTAAAAATTCTTTAGTTTAAAGAAATTCGTTTGTTTGAAAATGTATTTCTGTTTGTAAAAGAATATTATGATTTCTATACATTTTTACCGGAATATTTAACAATAATAAAAAAAACGCTTCGACAATAAAATGTTCTAAAGCGTCACTCTCGCAATATTCTGGAATTCCGGTGACGAGAATATCGGAGTTCAAATCCCGTTATAGTGGACTGAAGATGATTTTCCCTAAATGGTTTAAAACTCTCTCCACGTAAGTGCAGGTAAACTTTCTCTATAGTCCAACTCTCTCATCCCTTACCCACTAACGTTATTATTATTGTATGCGTGTAGTGAAAACAACTAGTAGAACCTAATTACAATATTTATTTTAATTATGATATTATTAATAATAATCATCCCTAAAACCATTAAAGTAATTAGTGCTTAAGCCTATAATGAGAGCCCGTATTGAGATTAAGTGCTAAAAATAACAATATAATATCAAGAACATAAATAATTATGATTGACCTTTTTTTAAAAAATCTGAAGAAAATACATTTGCCAAAGGCAAAGTCATAATACGTGATATTTTCAATTGGTTTTGTACTTTTAAAATCTAGCTCTTTTTATTGAATGTTAATAATATGAATGTAAATTTTATTATGAAAGCTACAGCAAGTATTTCTGATGGTTTAAGGTATCCTTTCATATAAAATGTTTAGGAACCTCTGCTTTAGTCAACTACAATTCACTCAAAGTTTTTATTAAATCTTGAATTGATTTATTTCTGTTCTGGAACCTATTTTTAAAATTCTATATAAAATGGTGGGATTAAATTAAGTAAAGAAGCGAACAAGTTTTTTATTTTTCAAGGAAATTGTTAATGGCCATAGGGTTTATTCTAAATATATTATATTTTAATAATGAACAATAATACATTAAGCACCCTCCACGCAAAATATAAATACATTTCCTCTAAAATCTACATTACTACACCTTAACCTACTAGTGTAACTTAGAAGTATTTATTCAAATAAAGTTTTTATATATATATATATGAATTATATAAATGTAGATGAATAATATTATATATATATATATATAAATATATATCACTTCCTAACTCTCTTACTCTCATATATGTGCATGGAACCAAAACTAACTAATGAAACATGGCGAAAGAAAATAATATAAGGTGCACCACACAGATTTTTTATTTCTTTTATCTTAAAATAGATATATTTACTAAATTTCCTAAAATTTGTGAAATGAAATAGTACACATTGTTTTAGAAATACTCCACCAAACAGCATAAATGAAATAATATACACTGTTACATAAATATGGATAAAACAACATAACAATAAAAATCATATTTCAAAGACCTTATGAAATAAATGGTACAGAACTCCACACAGACTTTCTGGTACTATTGTTTAAAAATGGAGATATTTACTCAAAACTCGAAATATATGTGAAACGAAATAATATAAACGAGAAAACTCAAGCGTGTATTGCACTATACCTATCTAAAAAAAATTGAGTCCTGGTTTCAAATTTTATAGCTTTATTTTTAAAGAATTAATGTCCTCGTTTGTATGATTGGACAGATAAAAAAGATCAATGTTTGGTCCACAAGGGTCAACACTTCGTATTAAAATTTCAACTTCCAGTTACCATTTTCTACATTTAATTATGTGTTGCATATCTGTATGTCATCATATTGTTATTAAATTTCTCATTTATAAATTTCGACCAATAAAAAATGTAAATATTTACTTTTGAGTCTAAATTGGAGAATTATTGCGTTAAGACTTAAGTAGTATCTCTTTAAAACTTAAGCTCACAAAAATGTATTAATATATTGGTCAATATCTAAGAAAAAATGAGTTTTATATAAATACAGTTCATATAAAAGCAATTTATTTTTAATAACCAATTTATTAACAATTTTGCAATGATAAGTTATTTAGTATTTCAAATAGTTGCGGAGATACGAAAATTCAGCTTTTGTAAAGTAACCCAAAAGTCATTTTCATGGAGAAATAAAAATAGCCAGTTTATTTATAATCTTAATCAATGCCTAGATACGAATTTTGAATCAAAACTGTTTGAGCCAATTTTGAGAAAATCTATTTTTTTTCTTTTCGCCCTTTATTTATTTGTAGTGATAAGTAATTTCATATATCAAATAGTTTCGGAGATATGATAAAAAAAAAGTATAATTTACGCATTCGACCGGAGCCCTTAATGTAATTTTGCTGAAGTATTGAGAGTAGCCATTTTGTTTGGAATATTTATAAATGTTCATTATTGAAATTTAATCAAAATCGTTTGAGCCGAATTTTTCTCTTTTTACCCTTCAGTAAACTACCCTTAATTTTAGGGTTGGATATCCAATTCCAAAAACCCCTCTGGGAAACCGTATGAAAACCTTAGATACCAAGTTTTTGCCTGATCGGTAAAATAGTTTAGACTCTAGTTGGACAGACAGACAGACGGGAATTAAAAACACACTTTTTGGATTCGGCGGGTCATGAAACGTTGGGATTCATACAAATCTTGAGTTCAATTTTTTTGACGATCACAATACTTTCTCTACCTGTAATATAGCGAGAAAGTAAAAATATATTAAATGGTTTATTAAATGCTTATAATGTAGAAATTATTTGTTTCTTTAAAAAAAATTCAAATACAATATTTGTATTTTAATAGTATTACAACTTTTAAATGATAAGTTATTCGATATCTCAAATAGTTGCAAAGAAATAATCAAAATTTGGAATATCCACTTATCATTTTCATGGGAAAATGAGAATACACATTTTTTTTGCACTATTAATCAGTGCCTAAATACTAAGTTTAATCGTTTGGAAAAAAAAAACTTTTGCCCTTCAGTAAGGTACTTTTGATTTTAGGGTTATTTCAAAAACTCCACAAGGAATCCTTATAAATTCCTTAGACACCAAGCTATAGCCCGACCGGTAAAATGGTATCGTCCTTTGGCTAAATTACAGATAGACGATAGGCCTCTTACGAAATCCAATTTTACGGTTTAAGGGGTCATGAAACGTCTACTTTTATCAAATCCTCGAGTTGAACTCTTTTGACAATCACAATACTTCTCTCTCCGAGGGGTGGAGAAAAGATAAAATATAACCTTACAGTTTATTTAGAGAAACCCTATTGTGTTGGTACTCCTCAGAGCCAGCGTGTTGGCTATTAGAGACTCGATTAAGTCAACAAAATGGGAGGAGAACTGATTATAAGTAGAATAGACCCAAATTCCACAGGAGAAAGGAGAATAAAAACCGCATTCATTAAAAAGATAATTCCAAAGTACCTAGTCACGAAATTCAAACAAGGCCTCCCTGGTCAAAAGTAAGGCATGTAAGCACACAGCCACATAAGGAGGAGAGGGCAGGGGGGTGGAACTCAAAATAAAAACAGCATATGATAGTTACGAACCTTACTAAAGCGTTACTCTCGCGATAGATTGTTCTGCTGATGACAGGTAGATTAGGGTTAGAATCCCGTTTAGATCTACTAGAGGAAATTTTTCCTAAATTGTTTCTAACTCTCCTTCCACGCAAATGTGGCGTAGAATATCTCTAAAATGCTTCCTTCCTCATCTCTACCACATTATATTAATAATTATTATATATGAGTACAACCTAAACATGCCGTAATACGAGGTGATAAAAATACATTTTAATTCGCCAGAAAATGATTGTCATAAGAACTACAGAAATATTAGCCCTAGATCGCGCATACTTCTATCTCAAATTAAGACACTACATTAAAAATCATCTCCGAGGGAACTCTTCGATTACTATTAGGAGTAACGAGTTGTAATTGTCTTGTTTTCATTTGGTCAATCTTACCTTGAGATTTTTGTAACGCTGATTCGTTGATGTGGTCAGTAGTTCCTTCTTACTCTAGCACATAACCTTCTGACATAACTAAAATCGATTATATTTAGCAACAGTTAAGGTGGAAATGTAGGGTACGAGATAAAAGATAGCTGTTTTTTTAGTTTTATAGCCAAACTTATTTTTTGCCTCAATAAATCAAATATTGCTTCAGTAGAAACATAGATTTAAATATTCTCTGCATGGTGATATCAACAGTTGTTGACTATCTTATGTGCATAGCAGCATTTTAAGATAAACTTTTTAAATTAATGGAAAAATATGTCATTGAATTCTAGGAAAACCTTGAAAGACATTAAATAACTGTTGAGGTCACCAACGTGAAGAAAATTAAACTCTATTTTTCTACTGGAGAATTATTTTATTTCTTTTGACAAAAAAAAATGTTTTTATATAAAAACTGTCCCTTTATCGTATCCTTTACACTACTACCTTAACCAACAGAGAGCGAAGATAAAGCTTTTCTCCATAATAACTGCATTCCCTCAAGGTCAACTATAACAAGGATGTCCCAGGCGCTTATTAGTGACGGGTAATAATTGCACACGCAAACTACCAACTTAAAAAAAAAATTCTAAGAACATAACTCATGCTAGCTGTACAACTACGTAGCCGAAATATCCATTGTACGCGTCATATGGGGCAAACGTCAAGGAACCGGAAGTCAATTAACATTTGAAGGTCGATGGAGCCCATGGACCAGTTTCCCGTAATCGTTTTATCCGGATATCCTCTTGTTCAAGACCCGTGACGGACGAAATACTACATTGACCGCAGTTTCTATGTATCTGTTTGACTGTGTGAAGGAAAAAAAAAGGAACTCTTTTCACAATTTTTTGGGTCATGAATTGAGAGAGAGAGGAAAAGATTTAGAGATAGGGAGAGTAATATACAATTGTATGTATCCGGATATTTGTTTTAGTTTCACGATCAACAAACACCAGAGCAATCTCATGGAAATTATTTTCAATATCGGTTTGGAAAATATATATTATGAAGTAGTACTTGTCTCACTAAAAAGGCTTAAAACACCAATATAAATTAAAAAATACATGTTTTATAGCGGGAGATAGCACTAAATACATTTTAATTTTTAATATATTATTATTTAAAACACAATTTACGACTTAGACCCATATTTAATCATTCTAGAATTAAAACTTTACAAGAGGAGTCCAATCATTGAACGGAGTGTGCAAAGCCAATTGTTCCGGTCCAATTCTCGTGCCAAGGTTGACATTTTGTTCTTATGTTATTATTATTCTTATTATTAGCACCGCGTCTTACTACCCGTTCGGGTTATACGCACTTACGCTAATGTGTAATGGTAGGTTGATTGTGAAATGAAATGGAGGACCTACAGTTTAACGTGGAATCCGAACCACGGTGGAGGCCTGGCATTCCCCACATTCACAAGATGTCTTGTCAGAGGTGAAGGAAGGGTTTGGTAATCAGATAAATATGTGCCGGGACGGAGGATTGAACCCCAACCGCCAGCACAGAAGTCTGACACATTACCTCTAGACCGCCAGGTCACCCTGTTTTTATGTTAATAGATACAGCTCATACAAGCTCATATAAGATAACCTCATAGTTACATTAATGTTGTAGGAAAGAGCTAGGTATAATTTATATGAAGTATAGTCACATTTTCAGAGTGAAGAAATCACCTCAGTAAAACTGACATAGATTTAATTATTTTTCAATTTAGCATCGTGTCTTACTACCCGTTCGATTTGTACGTTTATATACAAATTACGCTAATGATTTTAGGGATTAGTGAGGATATATTTAGAGGATGTGTATCCGTATTTGCATGGAGGTAAAGTGAAAAACAATTTTGGTAAAACTATCCTCAGTACACCCGAGAGATTTTTAAACCTAGATCTACCCGTGATCACCGGTCTAGTCCGCCGAGAGTGTGGCACGTTAGAACACGCGGCCACTGAAGTATGTGGCACAGATTTAAACCCTGACCTTCCCATCACTGTCAAATCCAGATTAGATTGAACTGATGCCTTTCTCAGTGTGTCTGCCAAAATGGAATTTAGTTATTATTTGAATATTAAATTTTGTGGGAATTTAAATAATTGAGATTAGATAGATATTATTTCATTATTATAATAAATAGAGTTATTATTTAAAAGTTTTAATTTTGAATACATACAATTGAATAAACACGATTATGGATCTTCTACAATCAGTCGTAACCACTTTTTGGAAGCGTCCGCACACGCAAACAGCACTCGCAAGACGTGTTGTTTATTATTTTCCGCTTAAAAAGGACTGTATATAATGAAGTGTCGGCTTACGTGATTTCAACCAATATAGCTCCAATACTTTGGTGGACACATGGTTTCACGCAGAGATGGTTAACCTTCCCCCCCCCCCCCCCCCGCCTTCATTTTCTACACAAAAAAAAAAAAAGGCGCCCCANTCAACCCCAAACCTCTACTCTGACCTTACCCTAAAACCACTACCCTGCGAAAACTACAACAAAATGTATTAAACCTATTTTTATGATAAATGCTTTACACAAAAATATTCATGTTTGAAATGGGATAGCTACATGCGATTAAGAATTTAGTCATTTTTAAATAGTTAAACTGTTTCCAACTATAAATAAAAGAGCAATGGTTGATGGAAAGACAGGAAATTTAATCAAAAAAATATACGTTTTCTATCGCGTGATTGCGAATAAATCCATCCAAAATTTTCCCCATTACAATTTTAATCTTACGGGCGAAACACGAAACAGAACAGATGTTCTTTAGAGCCTCTTTCCTTTCCTGACATATATAAAACAAGAAATGAAATATTAAAAAAAAATGGAACGGAAGCAATTAAAATTATTTTTATTTTTAATATTTACTTGGTTTGCAGGAGAAGATTGTTATTTAGCAAGGAAATTAATCACACCTAAACTATTTTAATTATAACTATATTCATACAATAATTGTACATATACTTATATATTAATTGGCTAGATTAAGATATAATGATGAGTTACATACCCTGGATTCATCACAATTCATTGTTAGGATAATCAAGTCTGATAGATTACGGTGGGATGGACATACCGACATATGGAAATACCTATATGCATTTGGGAAGATAACATTGGAATTGACCTGTAAGGGAGATGATGTAATGAGGTGGACTGGATAGAACAAGCTCAATACAAAGATAGGGTGTAATGAGGTAGTCTGGTTAGAATTAACTCAATACAGGGATAGGATGTAGAGAGATGGACCCGATAGAACTATACCAATACAGGGATATGGTGTAATGAGGTATACCGGACAGAATTAGCTCAATATAGTGATAGGGTGTAATGAGATAGACTGGATGGAATTAGAATAATACAGGGATAAGGTGTAATGAGGTTGTCTGGTTATAGCTAACTTAAGATAATGAGGTAATGAGGTTAACTCAATAGAACTAGATCAAGATAGGGATAGGTTGTATTGAGGTGGACTGAATAGAATTATCTCAATATAGGTCTACGGTGTAATGAGATGGATTGGATGGGAATAGCTCAATACAGAGATAAAGTGTAATGAAGTGGTCTGGTTAGAGCTTACTTAAGATAGGGATAAGGTGTAGTGAGGTGGACTGGATAGAACTAGATCAAGATAGGAATAGGTTGTATTAAGTTGGACTGGATAGAATTAGCTCAATACAGGAATAGGGTGAAATTAGTTTGTCTTGTTAGAGCTAGCTCAAGTTAGGGATAAGGTGTAATGAGTTGGACTGGATATTACTTGCTCAAGACAACTATAGGGTTAAATGAGGTAGACTCGATAGAACTAACTCTATATTGGGATAGGGTGTAATGAGGTGGACTGAATATGACTGGCCTACGATAGACATAAGGTGAAATGGGGGTGAGTGGATATATCTAACTCAAGATAGGGATAGGGTGTTATGAGGTTGACTGAATATGACTAGTTCAAGATAGGTATAGGTGGCGTACTTTTGTGTTGTCAACAGGTTCTTCAATTTAATTATTTAACTTGAAGCCAGAAACATTTTTATGATAGAGACAGTTAGTTCTAATCTTAGTTCGAGTAGAAACGATTAAACTTAAAAGGGAAAGGGTGAAAAGGTTCGACAAGTAATATAACGTAAAAAATAAAATGGTAGAAAAAAAAAGTCATGGCCAAACCACATTCTTTAGAATCAGACGTGTTAACCTCTCGCCTAGTCTTACCGTACTGAATTTCGTATTCCACAATGAGTGATTAAATGAGCACATTTCTAAAAATAGAAGCCATTTTCAGATGTTTCCCATCACAAGTGAAAGGGCATTTGACATACACACCCACGTATATAAACCTAAACAGTCTTTTTCGACCACCTGGAATGAGATATATCGACGTGTTTCTTACCTCACTATTATATGTCAGCATTTACAAAAGGTACTGATTCGTTTGATAAAGATTGACCAAAGGTTGAGGGAGAGAGGTAGATGATTGTACAGAG
>CABFOW010001535.1:33619-67422 GCA_902141385.1 Timema californicum
TTTGTTGAGAGTTAATATGTACTGTTTTGCCAGTTTAATTAGCAGTGGTCTAAAATATTACTCTCGTGTTAGACTATTCTACTGAAGATAGGGAGATTGGGGTTCGAAACTTGATCGGGTCTATTGAGAGTGTATCTTCCTAAATTGTTTCTCAGGCAAACACTGGTTGATTGATTACCTCTAGAATGTTTCCTTCCTCATTCCTATATATTAAAATAACTATCATATATGCGTATGAACTGAACAGGTAGTAAGATGCGGTGATTAAATCAAAAGTTATATTTATTGGATGTTGCCTTATTTTTATATTCCCAAACCATACATCTAAAGCATATATTTTTTTATGGTGTCTCTAAGGATGCTATTTATTTGATAGGTAGCTGATCAACATATCATATGATCACAGAATCTATATAATCTTAACGGTTATTCATGTTGACACAATCACGTGAATATTCTCCAAGGATAACATGTATCTGAACCTAGGGTTCATGGTTTTAATCCCAACCTTACGTAATGCGTTCACTTTTCCCTCAAGATTTGTTTCCAATCATTCTAAAAATAATACCAACTTTACCATTTTTACTTTCTTTCGACACACGAAGAGAGAAGTATTGTGATAGTAAAAAGTTTGATATTTTGATAAATATCGGCGTTTAATAACCCCTGAAAACGAAAAGGTTGTTTTGGATGCCCTCTGTCTGTCTGTCTTCCTGCTTGTCTGTATCTCAGCTTATAGCCAAAACTGTTTTACCAAACGGGTTAAAAACACGGTATAAAGACTTATAGAAGATTCCCCCTAAGGGATTTTAGGACTAGACATCTGAACCTAAAATTAAGGGTAGATTACAGAAGAGCACAAAGAGATAAAAATCGATTTCTTCAAAATTTGCTCTTAACATTTTGATTAAATTTTGTTTCTAGGTATTTTCCAACATTATAGACAAATTAGATACTCTCTTTCTCGCATGAAATTAACCTTAATGGTTATTTTTTACATTTATTTATTTGATATATTTAACATGCACTTTCTAAACCAACTGATTATATTAAAACATGATAATTTTACTACAAGCGAGAGCGAAAGGGCCTACCAATTTTTTCGGGAAAGGTATTTTCACATACCTTCCAATATTCTTTTACATGCCGCAATCGACATGGAATCTACTGGTTTACTCCCCCTTCGAAGGAAATGGTCTTCAAGAAAAATCCATCGACCCAGGCTGGGTTTGAACCCACTAGCACTGGGTCATGAGGGTAGTGATTACTTAACCCCATTACCACTGAGGTTGACATTTACATAATAGAGAGTTTCCTATTATTATCATATTTTCGCAACAATTTCTGTAACTAAATAACTTATCATTTGAAATTTGTAGTACGATTAAATATAAAAAAAAAACTTTTATTTGAAATGTGTTTTTATTAAACCGACCGTTTTTGAACTCCAAGAGAACACATAGTATTATGGTTATGCTCTTTTGTGGAAAGAAATATTAATTTTTTCTCAATGTTTCTGATCCAGTGTATATTATTTACTTATGATCTTTGATGTCGTGTTTTTGTAACAATTTATATTATTTTGTTTATAAATCATACGAGTTTTTAATATATGTCTCTATTTTATGACAAAATAGAGTGAAGTATGTGCAGTGAACCGTTACCATTTATTTAAAAACAATATTTTATTTATCCATCTAGATTGTTTTTGAGGATAGTATTTAAAACTGTTTAGTGAAATAAAAATAATAAGACTCTTAAAACAATTTATTTTTATCTGACCAATATTTAGATGCTGAACATCGACACCTTATCCATGACACACAGGAACTTAAAATACCTTAATCTTGAGCTGAGAACTTATTAATGCCTCTGAAAATGGACAATAAACTTCACAAGAGACGTAAGACCACATTTTACCAAGACGGTATTGAAGCAGGTTATTCAACCGAGTTATGCTGCAGTGTAATAAGTATCCCCTCCCCCTCCCCCCTATTACCTTTCCTCTTCCTTTTCCCTTCACACCCAATTCACCGACTGTTTGTCAAGGACAACAGGTGCTGAGCGATGGATGCACGACTGTTCATTCAAGGCAGATACTTTTTCAAGATGGACATACGCGAAGGAATGTTGGTGGTATTATGAAAAAGATATTTTTTCTGTATCTGCTGTCAATGGGCAAAACCTTATTAACCTATACGACTTACAAAGTGATTTACTTATAGAGTATTCAATATTCATTGCTTTCAGCAGTTAATTCATCAATTTTAATGGAGAAGCCCTAATTTCATTAACGATTATTATTTATATAATCTGGGTGTCAAACCCAAGACCCTTAATTTAGTAGCTAAACGCGTTACCAACTGATATAAAATTTAGATTTAAATGAAGGGTAAAGGGATAAAGGGGTATAGCCACATTACTCACACTTTCGAGGACAGCAATATTTATATATCAAACCTCAGAAGGCCTCCTAAATATCCGTTTACTTTCTCTCGTCGCCTTGGAGAAAAAGTATTGTGATCGTCAATAAATGTTGAAGTTTCGAGAATCCCTGAAACTAAAAAAGTTGTTTTCGCAATGGCATCTATCTGTCTAAATGTCTGTCCTTCGGTCTGTCTGTACCTTGGGCTAGAGACGAAACTATTTTACCGAATGGGCTAAAACTTGATATCTGGGGTTTTAAGAAGGTTTCCCCCTCCCACCAGAGATTTTCTTTTAAATTAGACATATAAATTTAAAATTAAGAGTAGTTTGATGACGGGTAAAAATGGTAGATTTATTTTCACTAACGTTTTTGATTATTTTTTAAATTTACACAATAAGAGAAACTCTCATTTTCTCATGAAAATGACTTTAAGGGTACTTTACATGAAATAAATTTTCCAATTTTCCTAATTTCCCCGCAACTATTTGAGATACAAATTAACTTACTATTGTAAAATTAAAGTACTACTAAATATAAAAATATTTTATTTGATATATATTCTTATAAGACTAAGAGTTTCTGTGCTATATCCAAATATATATACTTTTTGATTCAGATCCTAAAAAATGAATTTGATTCTTATGCTCAATGGCTTATATGGTTTCTTATTCTGCCTAGGAGCAAAACTAAACTTTTTAAATCACTTAGTACCCATATAATAATTGTATATATATATATATCAAAAAACAATAAGGCGCAATTAATATATTATATAATACATTATTCAGAAATTCTATAAACTCTTGCTCAAACAAGGTTTGGATAGTTAAGTATTTTTTCTTTAATTTAACAGGTACACAACTTATTTTTATATGTATTGTTGTCATATTTTTTACTGTACATCAAAGGTTTATAAAAATATAAACAATAAGCCCATTTAAATACACAGAACACGCTTTCCTACAGCTCTTTTTGTATTCGGTTTATAAATATTATTATATTATTATATTTCCATACGTATTAAACTTGTTTGAAATAACATTATAAAATTATTATAACTAAAATTATCCCTTCATTTGATTTAGAAATGATACTTTAAACTTTGCAAGCGCTATTCGAATACCAACCAACTCCTAGGAACCCCCTGGTACGGCAGCGATGGTTTTTGTTATGGTACTGACTATACATGGTTGCCTCGGTTTAAAATATTGCACAGGTGTTTCGCCAATCATGTAGCTACTTCGCGTAATTATATGGGAATGTTTGGTTACCTCAGATCTCAGGTTAGGATGAATCAATAATTTTTTTTTTATTATATCTTATACTTAACAATAGTCATAGATATTTATCAATATAACTCATTCCAACCCACTCCAGTGGACGAATGGTCTAAGGAATCACTCTCACAATACTACTGATGATGGGGAGATAGGGGTTTGATACCAGTTGGATGAACTGATAGTGGTTCTTCCTAAATTATTTTCTTCACTCCCTTAACTAAAATGTGGTTACACTTAATTTAAATTCAACCTTTCCCCTACTTAACACACAAGAGTAATTAGTATACATGCGTACAACCCGAATGGGTAGTTAAACTCGGCGATAAAGATCCTTGAGCTAGTCAATTTTAATTTGATCCCTCAGCAGTGGTTAAAGGGTCTAATATCAAGCTCATTGAATCAAATTTTCCACTGAAATAGGGCAGGGGGGATAGATGCTTGAATATCAACCAGGTGTATTGAGGGTGATTATTTTTTAAATGGCTATTCACTTCCTCCTCACGTAAATTCAAATATATTTCCTCTAAATTTTACCTTCATTAGTCCTATCAATTTGGTGTAATTAATAGTTTTTATATGTTGCAAATATACCCAAAAAGTAGTGAAAAAAGTAGGTAAAAAAAGATTCGATCTAAAGGTGATTGTAAAAGGTGATACAGAAAGACAATTACTGCAACATGGTGACTCGATGTTAAATCGATTCACCCTAATTCAATTTCATCCCATAAGCTTCCAAATGCTGCAAATAAATCATTCAATGAGAATTTATCCGTTAAACACCCCCACACACCAGAAGAAACAATAAGAAAAAAATTGGGGGGAGGGGGCGGGATGTAGAGGGTCATTTCAGTCCATTAAGTCTATTGGCAATCACTCAATCTTTCAGTGGAAATTTATCTTTTGTAGTGCGTTTTTCCCCCCCTTGTCTTTATTTCTCCTTTTCTCAATGAATAAGGTAGATCCTCCCTTCGACCCCCTCCACACCCCCTTTTAGCCCAAAGGGACTCCCATGACATCCACAAACAATGGGGGATAATGGCGATGTCATTGTGACGTCAGAGAGCTAACACCAACCGAACCAATCGTCCTGATGGCTGATGTAACGGGAGTACGTTTGTTTGGTCTCTCGTCCACTTCAACCACAGTGCTCGCTGAGCGGCATAGCCCCACTCCCCCCCTCCTGATACGATCGTTGAACGTAGGGGATGGATGGGGTGGAAAGGGAGATAAACAAAAACACGGCCAATCTCTGTCTGACCCCCTTGTGTTGACTTGAAAATCACTGTAAATTCTGCTGATCTTTATGGAATAGAATCTATCGTGAAATAACAAACATATAATGTGGCCTTTATTTAGTTTTTTTTTTGAAAGGATCTGTAATGCATTGGTGCTTTGATTTCAGAGCAATATTAAGACTCGTTGGTTAAATAATTTACTAGGTCTACTAATAGTTCTGTTAAAATAGACAACACTTTATTAGCTAAAATATAATCTAAGCAGATCATATGAAGGTGGGGGAGGATGTAGGAAATGCGAGTTAAGGGCAGTGTTCTTGATTTTCATATCAAAACATTCGCATGTCCAAAATAAACCATTTTCGATCCGGTACAAACATAAGAGTTTAATTTTCTTCACATTGCCATATCAACAGTTCTTGAAAATATGTCAAGAGTGACTTGTAATTTAATGACAACCTTTTATTTCCATTTAAAAGTTTCTCATATTAAATGCCGCTATGCTCAAGACAGATATTCTACAAGTATTGATATCATTATGTGAAGAAATATAAACTTCATGTTTTTACTAAAGCAATAGTTTATTTATTTTTGACAAAAAAATAAGGTTATAAAAACCGCATAAACACTGCCCCGATATCGCGTTTCCTACATCTCCAATTTTAATCCATTATTCGGCTGCATAGTCTAAGGCAGATTTCTAAACTGGTTTATTGATCGACAGTTCAATCTTGCGACAGTTTTCAGGCAAGCACATAATTAAAAGTCAATCATCTAAGCTCGCAAATAATAAGTGATTTCAAATAATATTTATGTGGCCATAATAACTTTGGTCAGTTGTAGGATCAATAATGTTATAGGAAAATAAAATAGTTTAATATAAAAATGTACATTTTATCACATAAATATTTTTTTCCTACGAATATAGGAACATAAGAATTTAAATAAAGTTTATTTAAAGAATAAATAAAAGAGACACACAGAAAAACCAGAATAAGTAGAGTGGAGGCAAGGTGGATGATCGATGCACCTTTGATAAGTGTATGAGTTAATCTGGGTCCATAAAATGTTGCTGATCCCTTATCTAAGGCGTCACTCTAGCACTAGACTGAACTTCTGATGACGGGTAGATCGGAAATAGGTTTCCGGTCGGGTTTACTGAAAGAAAATGCTGTTATATTTCTTCTAAATTCAACCTTCCTCAGCCCTAAATCATTAGTATAAATATAAAATATTAATATAAGCCTAAAGCTTGATTCACACGCTCGCCCAAAATAGAAAGCAGACTGCTTGAGTAGCACATAAATCCACACGCTGTTTGTTGACCCACGATGCATTGCAATGTATAATTAAACAGCTGATTCACAACATATTTTATTTTTTGGTTGATCAACATATATTTTAGTTCATTCTCCCGATGTATGGTTTCAAATTATAATGCTGTATCGTGGCACAATCCAATACATTGACAAACACGATTTACATTAACAGGTTATTTCAAATCTCCTCACAATGGCCAAAGAAGATGTCTGCCTGCTGTTAGCCATACAGCGCGTACGTTGCCAAATGCATTCGCACACCGATTTGAGATGGTTAATTTTGAGATTTGATTGGTTCTCTCATTCAAAATATTTCAGGCAGAGCGGGCAAAGTAGAGAGGAGTTGAAATTCAGTAGAACAACTCTCACCGATGAGGCGGAAAACTTGTGATTGGATTAGAGCTCATCTCATGACCACATTTATGTTCTGCGCTTGTGCACTGCGAACGTATGAATCCAGAGTAATTGATGGTGAGACGCGGTGCTATTAATACACATCATAACGTTTTGAAATATACCATGTTCTTATCTTTACTACAGTCTTAACATTTCCCTTTGGATTCCAACTTGAAATATCGGCTGTAATTAATTTATCTTTGGATTCTAAGTTCGAATTTTTCTCTTGGTTGGAGGATGAAGTGTGGATTGAGTGACGAAGCAAATATTTGTAGGTAGGCTATGTAAGACGTGGCTAAATGGGGTAGACGAATGTGTTAATAAGAGAAACACTATGAGTTTTACTAATAAAAGTGCACGTATGACTCCTGTACGGATGTTATTGAAGTGAAAAGAGTATGCAAGTATAGGGAAGAGTGGAGAAAGTTGGTAAGGATGGATTAAGGCCGAAATTGGTTTTTGAGCTATATGCACAGTTTCTTGCCTACCCCAGGGAACCGCGTGAGAATGCATGTATGTATGTATGGGTTTTTTTTGTTTTTTTTGTGAGGAGGAAAAATCCTTCAAAGACACCGCTCATTTGAAAGTGTGATGGTCGGTAGTGTGGGATTTCCACCCACTAAAAACCTCCTCTCTTCTTTCCCCGCATATAATTGCAGGGAAGACTGAATCGGAACCGCGTTAGCATTACTTCAACCCAGTCCGTGTTGCGTCGTACGACGTCCGCTCCATTTTCACTGGTCCCTTTCTGAGATCTTTTCTTTAAGGAGGCGCTGCGCGTAGGCAGCGATTTCCTTCCAGTTTTCTTCCCGCTGTAACATATGGTTCACTAGGCTATTAGGATCGAGAGTTTTGCCTATGGTTGTTTCGGTCTTGGCTCTGCAGGTCTTCCAGCGCTCGCACTCAAAAAACGTGTGCTCGACGTCGTCAATTTTGTCTGGGCAGTACTTGCACCTCGGAGTGTGGTGTAAGCAAAAAAAAAATGTATGTTTGTATGTATGTATGTATGTATGTATGTATGTATGTATGTATGTATGTATGTATGTATGTGTATGTATGTATGTATGTATGTAGGGGAGGTCAGGTTAGTATGAGCATGTGGTATATGAGCATACCCGTCTGAAACTATCCCCTTGGCAAGTATGTGCTGTCACATTACTGAAGAACGTTCAACTAGGCTACATCAGAACCCACCTCGGTGGCGTAGTTAGCTAACGTGCTAGTCGTGTTGAGCTTGACTGCTAAGTATGGGGCGATCGAGGTTCGAATATCGGTCGGGTGAACTGGGGGTGGTTTTTCCTAAATGGTTCTCCACTCTCCCTCCACGTAAATGCGGGTATACTTTCTCTAAATTCAAACTTCCCTACTCCTTATCCATTAGCTTAATTAGTACTTAAGCGTTTAGCCCGAACGGGTAATAAGACGCGGTGCTAAATAAAAAACAAAACATAAAAACTGCATTATAGAACATAGCAGCATAGACGGAAGCGCATGGTGACAATAAAACAATCATAACGTCCTGTATTCATCAGTTTATGAAAAGTTACTTTTAAAATTAAGTTACTAAAATGTTTCCCATAATTTGTATAAGCAACAGGAACTATATTTATTTTTGGTTTGGTTGTTATTTAAACTCAAATGTAACATCAAATCTACTCATCGCATCCCTTGAAAATAGTTAAGTTAACATCTCACCACAACGAACAAGATGGCTGAAACCCATTTAGTGTGCTCATATTTTCCTACCATGCTTTTAATATGAGCACTTGCAGATTCTTAATTTTTTTTTTCATAGACCAAAGTTGTTAAAATATCATTCATATTTATTGTATTTTGTAAACCAATTGAATAAAATAATATTAATTTTGGATAGCCTTACTGTTTCTTATGGAATAACAGATTTTATTAAGGTGCTCATATTTGCCTGACTTCCCCTATGTATGTATGTATGTATGTATGTATGTATGTATGTATGTATGTATGTATGTATGTATGTATGTATGTATGTATGTATAGGCTGTGATCAAGCTAGACAGTAAACAACAATCAATTAAAGATACACTATAGCAATAAAAAAATAACCGTTGTTCACGTTATTATGACGTCAGTCTCTAGATATATGTAAGAAATTAAATATACATGTACAGTTCATATATATATATATGAACATATAAAGTTCATATATATATGAACTGTACATGTATATTTATATGCATGTCTTTCAGTCTTGGTTAAAAAATGTATCTGCAAAATTTCGTTAAAATGAGCTCACTAATTTGGCAATAATCATGGGAAATACAAACACACGATAAATGCTAAAAGGTCAAGTTATAGCCAGACATATCTCTACTCGGGCAATTAATAATAGTGGTGATAGACGTGCACTGACTATGTCAGCATACGTCTTACGATCTAATCTTACCCCTCTCGATGGTTGCATGGTATAAGACGTGTCTCTCGCATTAGTTTAGACTACCAATGAACGAGAATTTGGGGTTCAAGTTCTGGTACGGGTTCATTGGGGGCTATTTTTTCAAAATTGTTTTCCACTCTCTCTAAATGAAAATGTGAATATACTTCCTCTAAATTCGACCTTTCTCATCACTAGCACTGCGTAATCGGTATATGTCATGCGTATAGCAAGAAACGGATAGTAAGACGCAGGGGAAAAAAAAGTATCGAACCAACCTACTTTTATATTTTTTTTCCCTTTATAGCACTGCGTCTTACTACTCGTTCGGATTATACGCCTCTGTACTAATTAAGCTAGTGGTTTCAGGGATCACTAAGGCTAGATTTAAAGGAAGTGTTCCCGCATTTGTGTGGGGTGGGGGTGGGGTGGATAACCATTTTGGGGGGAAAATTCAGTATACCCACCCGAGATTTGAATCATCGGCAATCTAGTCTACTGCAAGAGTATCACTTTCGTCTATGCGGCCACCGAAAGTGTTAATATTTATCTTCTAAAGTTATTGTTTCCTATGTGTGATTTGAATGGAAGACAACCATGATAGTGAATCTCTTTTCTGGACGGTTAACCTAAGGTCAACGTTTCATTACAACGTATAAAACAACGACTGTCCTAAAACACAAAGGTATCAAGGTAAACTTCACAAGTTATAAACAGACCTCGGTGGCATATCATCAAGTCTAACTTTCTCACCCTCTTCCCACACACTCACTCTTTTTTCTCTTCAGGAACTCTAGCGCAGGATGGATTCCACAATAAATTACTCCACTTACTAACAAGCCAGACAAACTTTCTGGAGCCGTGAAAATAGAACGAAGAGTTTTACTTCGTTTTACACAAGCACACACTCACAAACACAAACTGTTCTTATTTGAAGAATGTAGTTCCAGCAGCCATTAATAAAGTGTAAAATTGAATGTACTCTTTTATTAGATTGCTTTTATTACAACGTCTACACATACACATTAAATCATATTAATGGATGGTTTAAGAGGGTCATGGAATTAAATAAGGCTTTTTCATACATTCGACCCCCTCCCTCCCCCCTTTCCCCTCATTTAAAGAATTGCAGGATTTATCTTACGATTTTTTTACGAGTTGGTAAATTAGATTATTTTAATATAATTAATTAATTGTCATGTGTATCGTAATTAACTATCTTTGTACAAAATATGAGCTCTATATTTCAATTATTTCTATAAAACAGGAAAAATTAGTGATAAAATGCGGTTAATCGCTGATTGAAATCGGAAGTATTTCAAAATTTTCTGACAAAAATATTTAGCATATATATTTTATTTCACCATAAATATTGATAAAAATTCTTAAGTAAAATGGATTTTGACTCTCCCACCATTCCCCCTCATATTAAAACGTAATATTATACTTAGCCTCCCTACACCCCCAAAACCCTCACGTAATTTAAAGATAGCCCCTTATTACTAATGGTTTTTTTATGGATGAGGTATAAGAGAAAAAGGGAAGTTGAGTAATTTTACAGTTTTTATGACAACACCTTTTTTTAGGTCATAATGAACAAATAGTTCTATGAACTGTAAACTATGCTTCCTCAATTCAAAAAATGCTAAGTGAATCATGTTAAGAATCAAGACTTTCATGCTCTTATCGTTACTACAGTTTCAATATTTCTATTTGGATTTCAGGTTGAAATATTTCCTATTATTTATTATTTAATTTGATGTTAATATTTTTCCTTGGTGGTCAAATTATACCGGGAAAAATGACTAAAATCAATAGTATATTCTAGGATGAGCTGGTGGTCTAGGGGTAAGGTGTCAGACTTCTGTGCTGGGGTCCAAGGTTCAATACTCAGTCCCAGCACTGATTTATCTGATTGCCAAACCCTTCCTTCACCTCTGACAAGACGAGTATTAATCACAATTTGTGAATGTGGGAATGCCAGGCCTTCCCCGTAGTTCGGATCCCATGTTAAACTGTAGGTCCTCCATTTCATCTCACAATCAATATACCATTACACATTAGCGTAAGTGCGTATAACCCGAACGGGTAGTAAGACGCAGTGCTAATAATAATAATAATAATAATAATAAAATCTATAAAATGAAAAACCTTTCGAATGACCGACATATTGAAAAGAATTATCAGATTGAAAAACTATCTAACGCATAGATCTGCCCAGTGACCCCTTGTCCCAAAGTTTATAGCTCTGTTGGGCTACAATCACTGACTAAGAAGATTATCGTCACGGCTTGGTTAGGCTATGTTTACTAGCCGGGAGGATTATCATCTTAGCTTATTTGAGCCACGTTTACTGGCCAGGAGGATTATCGTCATAGCTTAGCTTGGCCACGTTTACTTGACAGGAGGATTATCATCTTAGCTTAGTTGGGCCATGTTTACTAGCCGGGAGGATTTCCATCGTTGCTTAGTTGGACCACGTTTATTGGTCAGGAAGATTATCATCGTATCTTATTTGGACCACGATCACTCGCCAAGAGGACTATAACAAATAAGAGACTTGCAGGTTTTAATTAATTTGATGCCACTAATCTTTTTACTCTATATTAGAATGGATTGTTAAGGTTAGGTTAGGTTAGGTTAAGTTAGGTCAAGTTAGAGTTTTGTTGAATCTTACTATCCATCACATGCAGTTTTTCACTTTACTTGAAAAAAATATTTACAACCATCCTAAATTCGCTATAATAACCGTGGCCAAGTTAGTACACCAGTACGTTTTGCTTACAATTTTTAATAAGGTACTCGTGGCCCAACTATCATGTGAAATTAATACTACCCCTTTAAGCGCAGGTCATAAAATGTTTACGTGGCCATACTGTAATACGCCTGATTTGCCTAGGTTCACAGAATTCCCCTGCAAAATTTTATTAAAATTGGTGTCCCCTTTTAACAGTTATTATGGAACAAACATCCGGATTGACAGATGGAGTGCCAAAATGTCAAATATTAACAAGACCTCGCCACACTGGGTCAAATAATTTGCTTCATTAAACACGGTTAGTTTAATTTTTTCGTAAAGTAGCTTCATCCTTTATAAAAGATTAAACACTCGAATCTTCGATTCTCTCGAATCTTTGGGGTTGAGAGATTCGTAAAAATTTCACAATTATCTCGAATACAATCATGAAGAACTTAACTTTGAATAAAATATTTAAGTTAATTAATAAAATGAATCATATAGACTTGTGTATTTGAGAGGATTACATAATCACAAGAAAGGACAACATTTTATTAATATGATTATTTTTCGGTGAAAATTATTATCTTTATTATTTTTGACGTAATAGAATTTGACAATCAAAATAGCATTGGTTGATGACATCAAGCCTTGGAATTATTTTGGTTAATACCATTTTTAAATAATTTAACTTTAACTAAAATTGTAAATTATTAAATATTTGAGGATTTAAATTTTGTTTCAAGATTAAAAAGAAAATTTGAGATTCTGATTCAAAAATTATAGCTTTCGACCCATCTCCAGTTTATACATCTAATCAAATCAGTTTCTTTTAATTTGTTTCCTGTGCTTTCTTTACCTAAAGAATAAATTAAAAGTTTGGCTATCTATATTTGGAAGGGCATAAGGGGATAAGAACATATAAAAGGAAGGAAAACAAAATGATAAGAACACAGTTCACACGTTGCATTGATTCCATTGAACAAATAGATAATGGCTTCCTCTTGAAGAAAATAGATCGTTACCACCCAATTCCCCGACCCAAGGCTTCATTCCATCGGAACTCATCAGGAGAGAGTGGGAAACGTGGAACTCTATGTTCCTAAAATATGAAGCCAAAAAACAAAATGGAGGTAAAGAACAGTAATAAATAATGATAAAACGCATAGATAGGAACATGAAAAAGGAATAACTTCTAAATACAATTACAGGGAAAAGACTTAGGTTGCATATAAATGTATGTATATATATATATATACGTGTACAGATATATGTATATATACATACATATACATACATATATATACATATACATGTATATATACTTACATAAATGTTCACACGTTGCATTGATTCCATTGAACAAATAGATAATGGCTTCCTCTTGAAGAAAATAGATCGTTACCACCCAATTCCCAATACGTGTACAGATATATGTATATATACATACATATACATACATATATATATACATATACATGTATATATACTTACATAAATGTACACACGTATACAGATATATATGTATGTATATACACTTACATATATATGTACACACGTATACATATATATGTATATATACACATATATACATAAGTGTATATACATATATATGTATATATATACTTACATATATATGTACACACGTATACAGATATATGTATATATATATATGTATATACACTTACATATACATGTATATATATAACATATATATGTATATATACACATATATACATATATATGTATATAATTAAGATATATCTATAAGTAAAAACCTATTTTCACTATCTGGGGTAATTAGATTATATTCTACCAAATTTAATATTACAATTTTCCCATAAAGCGAAAAGATGTTTTCCTTAAAAAGCTGAGTTAGTCTATCTGAAACTAATTCCTTATTTCTACATGAGTCATTAAAGAGAAAGAAATGATACCCATATTATATCCAAGCTTATAACAAAATACATTTCCCTTTTTTCTAAAAATCTTTTAAAATTATGCATACAGCAAATTTACATACAGTCTATTTTTTTAATCGTTCATAATACAGTAGGTTGGTAAGTTCAAACGATTTGTGCGTACGCTAATTTAAATGGTGTTTAATTTTGTTTAACAATTAACATAAATTATTCTATTGTCACATGAAAGTTTCCTTACGATAAAAGTTATGAATCACTTCTAATGTGCGTTTGAATTTTTTTTATTTTTTTGCTCATTCTGAAAAGGTGTTTAGGGTCAAGGTAAATCCCATTACTCGAGAGATGGATTACTACACGATAAATAAACCATAAGATCAGACAATTTTTTTTTAATTTGTCTATTTTTATAGACCTTGGTATAGTAGTCATGTGGTTAGAGAAGATGAGTGAAGGCTTAGATTCCTCTAGTTCTATTCTTCGGGGAATGTAGAAGAAAGGAGAGAAAGGTGGTTGTCTATCAATACTTGTGGATATATATACTTCCCATAGAATGTATAGTTATATGCAAAATAACAGCACTGAACGTGAGTGATAAGTTGTGCTTGGAATGGCTTAAGTTTGTTTTATTATAATTTTTTGAAAATTTAAGGCTAAAAATTTTAAAATTGAATCTTATAATTCACCAATATTTTACCGAGAAGGTAAACCATATTTTTATTGCACTTTCACAAAAACGTTTACAGACCGCTTCTCTCACCATGTGAAGAAAATTTAACTCACTGTTTCTACTGGAGAAATATTTGATTTATTTTGACAAAAAAAACTACGTTTAGCTATATAACGTGCATAAATCCTGCCCTTATCTCGCGTTCCCTACATCCCCACCTTAAGGCTGACCATTCATTTGAGTTGGAGCTTCGCCTTGTGTATCAACCCAGCGTTCAATTGTGTTACCAGTGTATTGTATCAATTTTGAAATGGAACGAGGGTAGCATTTTGGGGATGAGGGAGGTGAGGGGGGGAACATCGTGACAATAGCTTCCACCCGAGGGAGCGTGACGAACCACTCAATGATGTCATGACCTTCCTGAATAATAACCTCTCTTCCGGATGCTGCGAGTCAGTACCTGGTCCCTCACTCTCTCTCTCTCGGGTCACTGGCCAAGCGCTCCCCTCCCCCCCCCCTTTACCAAACAACTGCCCCTTCACCCAAAGCAGAGAACTGTTCAAAATAATTTCACACTTGTGTACACGCTCTGATAACTCGGCCAAGAGAACACAGTTCCAAAAATAATCTGGAATAAATAATGACAAACTCTGACAGATATTAAAAGGAAATATAAGGGTTTTGGGGCAAAAACCTTATAAACCTCTTTTTTTTTTTAAATGTGTTAGCAAAGATTTCTTGTCACTTACCTTTTGAACTGAAAGTTATTTTGCCATAGTCATTCAATACTCTTTGGATAACTAGTTTAAGCTAATTTCTATTTATTTATTCTAGCTATATTTCAGGTTCGATATAAGTTTAAATAAAGAATGCATCCCATAAAATTATAGGAGGGTTATCATGTTTCTATCTCCGACACCCTCATTGGTTAATGCTAGTGGTTTTGTGAACATTAGACCTCGCTCCCTCCATGTTCTTATCGTTACTACAGTCTTACTAGTAGTTCTGTGAACAGTAGACCTCGCTCTTATCGTTACTACAGTCTTAATAGTAGTTCTGTGAACAGTAGACCTCGCTCTATACATGTTATTATTGTTACTATAGTCTTACTAGTAGTTCTATGAACAGTAGACCTCCCTCCATGTTATTATCGTTACTACATTATTATTATTATTATTATTATTAGCACCGCGTCTTACTACCCGTTCGGGCTATACGCACTTACGCTAATGTGTAATGGTAGGTTGATTGTGAGATGAAATGAAGGACCTACAGTTTAACGTGGAATCCAAACCACGGTGGAGGCCTGGCATTCCCCACATTCACAAGATGTCTTGTCAGAGGTGAAGGAAGGGTTTGGTAATCAGATAAATCTTTGCCGCGACCGAGGATTGAACCCTGGACCCCCAGCACAGAAGTCCAACACCTTACCCCTAGACCACCAGGTCACCTACTCGTTACTACAGTCTTACTAGTAGTTCTGTGAATAATATACCTCGCTCCCTCCATGTTCTTATCGTTACTACAGTCTTACTAGCTATTATTTGAACAGTATACCTTGTTCCTACCGTGGTTATCTATTTAAGTCATAATCGGTCAAATTTCCTCATTCAATTAATTCTCATACAGACAAGCTACATTATTAGTATTTATCTTTAACTATATTTTGCTATTTTTCCTATGGAAATGAAAACAAATTTAAAATAGCATATATTTTTTAAGCACGGAACAGTTGGATGTCCTTTAAATCATTCAGGTGTTTTGTCCCAAAGCCATCTCGTAATGGGCCCCATGCCAAAGTCGAACGAAATTATATTTGGACCCAAAAGTATATCATGGTGCCAAGGTTTCATTGCCACTCAGTCAAAATGTCGCTTTATTCGTAAAGACGTTCTGGCGGGTCATATCGGCGCATCATTTGCGGAATCAGGTTGATACTAGATTGACCTGGAAATGCCCTTAATTACTTTTGTAATAAAGAATCAAGGTTTCAAGTGAAATCTTATTGGTTTTCTTTCGTTATTATATAGTTTGCTTACACAAGAATACACTTTTATCTTAGATGAATGGAACTGAATACTGTGTGAATTGTATCATCTTTCACTTAAGTCGAAGGAAAATAAAAAGCAGAACATTTACTTATTCAAATAAATGTTTAAGTTATCTGTATAAGAAAATGGAATGAAATGTATTCTGGAGTAATGAATCTAGTTTTACTAAAGTTAGTTCGAATTAATTTATATCAAATTAAGTTAGTTTCAGAGAAGTTAAGTAGGCCTACAGTCAAGTTTACTAAACAGAAGTTTTGTTAGAGCGTATGGAATGGGAGTTTTGTGCATTGAATGTCATGTGAATTTAAGTACAATTATTTTTAAATAAGTTACTTCTTAGGTTTATAATTTAAAGTTTACACTCCCACTCGTTTTAATCATTGAATTAATATTTTAAATACAACACACAATTATTCAGCTAACTATGACTTTAATGTTACTATCTTAGCTCACAGGTGAAGCGATATTAATTTCTACAACTTACTTTAACAAATGAACCTTTGGTTAATACACTCTTTTCAAAAGATTAAAAATTTATTTAGTAGAATACTATCTTAAGTAACCCAAGGTCATAATAGATGTTAATAATTAAACTAATTAATAAAAATCTCCTAATCCTAGTTGTTATAGTATTTTTTTGAATAATCTAAAGACAAATCTTAGGACTTTAGTAACAATCAGAACATGACATAATTCTTAGCATGATGTACTTCACTTACATTTTTTAGTATATAAGGAGAAAGGCTCACTGTTCCCGTAATATTATGTTTATCACCGTATCTTACTAACTGTAAGCTTTACGCATATATTGTAACTACTCTATTTAACAGGAAGGAGGAGGGAGGCATTTCATAGGTAATATAGCCACATTTGCGTGGAAGGAGAGTGGGATATAGTTTAGAAATAAAAACCCCTCAGTAGACCTGACCAAGATTCGTAGCCAAATCTCCCTGTCATCAGAAAGTACGTTTAACACGAGAGTGAATCTTTAGGGCCTAGACCATTTGGTTATTGAAGCGGTTTTCACAGAACTACTAGGAAGACTGTAGTAACTTTAAGAACGTGAATGGAGTGAGGTCTACTGTTCACAGAACTACTAGTTAACACGTTTTATAGGTAGGGCATGTTAATCTTAATGTCATTAATAAAAATTCTACTTCACAATTTTAACAAGTGTTAAGTTAAATTATAAATAGACTATTGAATAAATGATTTCAAATCACTACATTTTACTAATTATAAGAGGTCGAACATGCTAATTTTTCCTTTTTGCCTACCACTGTTAAGGTAAAGTAATTAAGGTCGGATGGAAGGGGACGCGAGAAAAATACAGTTTTTTTTGCAGTTCTTATGTCAAAACTTTTTTTTCCCTTAATAAATTATAGTACTACTCCAATACATGCATAAGGCTTAATTTTCTTCACATGTTGATATCAATAGCTGTTGAATATCTGCCATGAGCATGGTAACATTATTTAACAAACTTTTTATATGAAGAGGAAAAGTTGTCATTACATTCTAAAACACCCTTTACAGATAAACAAGAAATATTGAGGTCACCATCTGAAGAAAATTAAACTCTATGTTTGTATTGGAGCAATATTTTATATATTTAGGCCAAACAATCTGTTTTGCCTTAAAAACTACGTAAACATTAACTTTTTCTCGCGTCCCATTAAATCAATGAGACTGAAATTTTGTCTAACTGGATATTCATGAGAAGCACGTAACGAAGTATTTATAATAATATTAATATTTATAATTTTAATATAATTACTAAGCAAGTAAGAATTAAAGCACTTAAAAAAGTAACCATTTTGTTTTTACGTTTCAGATCCAGTTTTGAGTATTCCTGTAAACCTCTAATGTAAGTATTTTAAGATATCTTTCCATGATAAACATACATAACTTATTCTCGCTTTTATATTTATAGTAAAATACTAAAATACCCGTTTTTGTGGCTACATGATCTAAGGCAGGAGTCGATAACTTGCTTCTCACGATCCACATGTGGCTCTTAAAACATGTAATTGCAACTTTTTAACTTTTATCCCACAATTACTACGAACGGAAATGTATACACATTTTAAAATATGGATTTTTCTCGATTCTTGCGGACAAATACTTTTGCTCAAGACCTGGGCTCTATTAAAAATTTATCAAGAAACTAAATCTCAAAATGTTTAAATATGAAATTCCAATATACACGCCCAATATTAAGATATTCACTCAAAAATATCAACAACAAAAGTATTATTTCGTACTAAATTTGATATTCGTTATATATTTTTAGTGAAAATAAATTTTATTTAAAAAAATTAATTTTAATAAAACAATTAAACCACTCTATTCCATTACTCAACCCCCCGCCCCCTTCCATACTTCTCTCCCCCCTTAAATAATCTTGAACTTTTGTGCATCAATATATTTTTTATTTAAATTAGATATAGAATGGCTCTTAAAAAACTGATGAGGGCTCGTCTAAGTCGTCACTATCACAATATACAATACTGGAGATGACGAGGAGATCGAGGTTCGTATCCCGGTTTGGTGTTTGAAAGGCTGTTTTTCTTAAATGGTTTTTCACTTTGCCTCCACGCAAAAAAAGTACATTTCTTCTAAATTCAGCCTTTATCATCCATAACACATTAGCATGTGTATAATACAAAAGGCTTGAAGTTAATTAAATACATATTTTTTAAATAAGTTTTAATGACCATCGATCAATCTAACCAATTTCTAAATAATTTTACTCTACAACTAAAACATAAATGCGAACATGAAATGTAGTAAATATTCGAGTATCACTAAGGGAAATAGGATGTGTAATAGGTATATAAACATTATTTCCAGTAGGTTTTATGATTAGCGTAATTGAATACAAATTATACATTATTTTGTTATCTAAAAGCAGATATATCGTAAACTTAGTAAACGAATAGTTTAACACCCACCTAAACAGTGGCAAAATGGTTTCAAGCGTCACTATCTTATTAGACTGGCCTTATGATTACGGGGTGGTTGGGGTTTGAATCCAGGTTAGGATTACTTTTTATATTCATTACTGTTTCCAGCCTATGGCCTGGGTAAGTTTTTTGTTCAAGCCATACATGTTTCCGCTACCAGTTGGCTATGCCTGTCGCAGCTTCGTATACCTTATAATATATCTTAAGACCAGGACATGCACAACACCCAGTCACCGGCCGTTAATTTATCAATTTGAAATAGTAAACCCATATTTTCATTTTTGGCCATACCGTGAATCGAACCTGATACCCTTAGCTTAGTAGACAGACACACTATCGACTTAGATAAGGTGTTGGACTGGTTAGGATTACCGAAGTTGATTTAACTAAATGCTTTCCCACTCTCTTTCCACGCAAATTGAGGTATATTACCTCCAAAATTATTCCTTCCTTATCCCCATACCATTAGAATAACTATTATTATACTTAGTACAGGTAATAAAACGCATTGATAAAAACAAATTAATAGTTTAACGTTTATTTGTGACATTGCCATAGATTAAATAATTCTGAACTATGATAATTCTTTTTTTTTTCCACTGAAACTGAGTATTCAATGAATTCCACTCCAAATAGAAATGCTTAGTTCAAATCTAGATGAAGAATATTATGTACAACCCCGATAAACAAGGGAATGCTTTCGTTTATTTACAAGGCTCAACATTCAATAAATGTTAGCTTTACTTTTCATGAATCACTCTACATATTTTTCAGGAAATAATACGTTCTCATTCAATTAATTAATGAGCTACTTTGTGTTATTTGATGTGTTTGCTGTTAATAATAGTATACTATTGTAAAATCCTAGCGTATTTTAAATTCAGCTTTATTAAAAGTTTGTGAATTTAAAATACGCTAGGATTTTACAATAGTATACTATATATATATATATGTAAAACTACTACAAACTTTTAATAAAGCTGAATTTAAAATACGCTAGGATTTTACAATAGTATACTATTATTAACAGCAAACACATCAAATAACACAAAGTAGGTCATTAATTAATTGAATGGGAACGTTTTATTTCCTGAAAAATATGTAGAGTGATTTGATCTTTTAAAAGTATTTTTGTATATTAAATTTAAAATAATCAAATTTAGAATATATATATACATATATAAATTTGATTATTTTAAATTTAATATACAAAAATACTTTTAAAATAATCAAATTTAGAATATATATATATATATATATTCTAAATTTGATTATTTTAAATTTAATATACAAAAATACTTTTAAAAGATAAAATCTTACAAAATAGATATAATTTTTACGCATTGAGGGATGTATTTTAAATATAATTTATCAATTTGGATTTCCCATGCCTTCTGTAAGTTAACTAGGGTGTACTTATTCTAAAAATACACTTCTCTATACTGTTTTATGGAACATTAATTAATCAATGTGTTAAAATAATAATAAATGTAACTATCTTCCAAAAGATAAAATACAGACTTGTGATTGATATATATTGGAGATTTAGGAAGGTTGATTAAAACCGTGTCTGTTCGAAATTTAATAATTGATTGGAAACGAGGAAAATTAGTTCTTGTTTTGGTTGGCATATAAAAATGGTATCAAACTTTAAAAAACACTTGATAGCTCAGGTAAATCTATCTCTTTGTATTATGTTGAACATACTATTTGTTTATGCTAGAAAAGTTTTGAATAGTCAAAGTCTTTAATAATAATTGAAATGGTTCTAAATGAGAATAAACAAAACCCAATATTTTCTGGGGGAAATTTATATTTTGGGGTTAGTTAAATAAACTAACAATGTCTTCCTTTTCCTCAAAATAGGAAGGTGAAATTAATTTTATTATTATTGGCTAGAGTAATTTACCACTGATGGTAAAGACCCTTACTCGAATCTGGGTAGTAAAGAAGAAAATATATATTACTTTTATACGGGTTCATCCTCTAAATGATTAGTATATATATAGTCGCTAATGCTGGCTGATTAGAGTTCGAAGTACTGTATTGGGTTAATATATAAATTGAAAGGTGGTGTAAAAAAATGTAAGTGTTTTTTTCAGTTGTTATATCAAAACTTGTTGGTCAAAATAAATAACATATTGCTCCAGTAGTAACATATGATTAAATTTTCCTCACATTGTGATATCAACAATTGTTGAGTCTATCATTTGATGAGAAATCTTTCAAATTATGAGAAAAAGTTGTCATTAAATTTCAGGGCACCCTTGAAAAGTGTTTAAAAAAATGTTGATGTCAGCATATGGAGAAAATTAATTTGTATATTTATAATTGAGAATTACTTGCTTCATTTTGACACCAAATATGTGTTAAAAATACTTCAAAGAAACTAATCTTTTCTCACGTCCCCTAATACACCATATTAAGTTAGTTCGTGAATAGTTCTGACGTGATGTATGTATTCAAACACACCAATATGAATAACAAAAAAAATATGAATTAAAGTTTTAAAAATAATATTTACAAATGGTATTACTACCGTCTAAATGGATAGTGAGTGAGTTGTATGTTTTGAACAAATCTTTCTTAAAGACTTTGATTCAAATTTAAAAGTGGTGGAATACCTCATATTTATTTGATTCTAGAACAGATACATGAATTATTCAGAGCTTATTTAAATAAGGTTTTTGGTGACATTAATTTTCTTAAGCACGCATGACACTAAAAGAAGGTTTGAAGCCATTTTTTTCCTAATCGCATCTCCTTACCCGTCTGTGTTATCAGCTAATTTACCTTCCAAAATAAAGTAGGAATGATAGCTTTATTTTGTATAAGAAATGTACTCATATTTGCGTGGAGGTGGAGTACATTTAGGAAAAACACCCTTAGTACAATCAACCTTGAAATCCAAGCTACCATTAATTCAAACTATTTGAGCTTTTTCCGTCAATGCTGGTAGTTTCATACAAAAATTGGGTTTCAATTTATTTTTACAATTTAAAGTTTTCAGCGCGCTTGTGTCATTTTATACCATAACATTGAAAGTACGCTAGTAATGTTATTTTTTGATGAAAGAATTAAAATTAAAATTGATATATTGTACTAAAATACCAAGTTTTACTAATATCCCATCAGATAGATTTTGTTTTGGTTTCATTAAATTAGAAGTTTGACACATATTTGATTTCATTGGTTGGGTTTTATTTTATTTAATCTGATAGCTTATGAGGTATACATTGATATTGTATAGTAAGAATACAGTTATAAGAGTCATTTAGAAAGAAAAAATATATATCTGTATTAATTATTGATAATACTTTATTAAATAATTAATATTATTTTAACAGCTTTTAAAATTATATATCAAATGTAACCATTTCAAATCACAATACCAGCATCAGTGGCCTCGTAGTTTAGGGCGTTTAGACTTGCAGTAAACTAGACTGCCAATGATGGGGAGTTCGAGGCTTGAATCTAGGTGGGGTGGTTTTTAAAAATGGTATTAAAGCCTCCCTCCACACAAATGTGGGTACACTTCCTCTAAATATAACCTTCCTAATACCTAAAAACATCTGCATAGTTAGTAAATATGCGTATATACCGAACAGGTGGTAAGACTTAGTGCAAAGAAAACAGGATCACATTACTTGACGTATCTGTGTGTATATAATATTAAAGAAGTTTTAATAGCTTAAGAAATAGTAGCTATGGTCTTTCCTCTGTCTATAGGTACAGTTTAAAATTAACTATACTCACATTTTAAAATTAACTATAGCCTTCTCACATTAAAATATTTATATTATTTATCTTATACCATCCGATTACGTTTAAAAATTCTGATTCAAGTACAGACATAACCCGTTACAGCGGCCAAACTGTGTCACTCTCCTGTTAGACTGGCCTGCTAATGATAGGGAGTTTGGGGTTCGAATCCCAGTCGGATTTACTGAGGGAGGATTTCCCTAAATAGTTTCCCACTCCCCTTCCACGCAAATGAGGGTAGATGATCTATAAAATATTTCCTTCCTCATCACTATCTTATCGGAGTAATTATAATATATGCGTATAGCCTGGACAGGTGATAAATTAAAAATACAGTCAGTTAAATAATTAGCTTAGCGTTTGTGATTTAAATATACTATATACGAGTATATATATCGGTAAAATGAAAACATTACATTTTTTACGACCGGAACAGTTGATACAATAAAAGTTTAAAGCGTTCCACCTGCACGCTAGAACGCTACTTCTTCATTCTTCCTAAGGTTTTCCAAAAGGATCTCTATTCAAGTCTGAACCAACCCGGATCCTACTACGTGTCTGTGAAGTGTATTGAATTTTGAACAGAGCTATATGCTACTTACTACGCGTCTGTATAGTGTATTGTATTTTGTATTACACTTGGTTTTCCAATAATTTTCCTCACAACAGTGATGACCATGACTTCAACACAAATATTTTACAGATGTTAAGCTTTCACTTCCTCTTTTGTAGCCTCTATTTTTTCCTGTGGTGATTATTTTTGGAAAGGGTATTTGCTGTATCTGCCTGTAGGTAGAAGATTTCTATCTTCAGTTTCATATATTCTTTCACAAATGTAGATACTGTGCGCACCTTTTTTGAAGTTTTAAAATCTGTGCCACAAGTGAACCGGGGGGAAAAAAAGACACATTTTGTAAGTACATATTTATTTTTATAAATTATATTTCGCTTACATTTCTATACATTTACACCAGTAAGCTACAATATTTCTTTGCCACGTAAGTTTTATAGCTAAAAATATTTTCTTCAAAATGTTTATTACATTGAATGAAATATAAAATGACAAATGGTGTCCGTTCGTCGGTGACTAAATCCTTAGAAATGCTAAACATATTTAGTAAAAACCTAGTTTGACCAGTAGAGTCAGAATTTGTATACAAATTAAAGTCCCAATATAAACTTATGTGATATCTGAAATATTAAAATAAATCAAAAATTTCATCACGCTGGTAATAGTGCCAATATTCTTTTTTATAAAAAAACACTGTCCAAGTGCATTTCAAAATAATACTTAAATTAAAATTCTCACGTCAGATAAAGGGATAAGTAGAATATATGGTTGTTTCTGCCAATTTAATGGACAGTTTTTGTTACAAAACATTCTAATTTGAAAAAAATAAAATAAATAAATAAAAATAATAATGAAAATTCTTAACATACTCATTATTTTTCATAACTATGGGAAACAAAGAATTTTTCAAATTTTCTAGTGCCATAATTGGTCTCTTCTGTTATAACATTTTGTAGAATAAAACTCCTTTTTACTTCACAAGAAGTGATTGGGGAAAGTCTTATTACGAATATAAAATGTATGCTATTATTTATTGCAAATAAAATAAAAAATTGAAATGTAGTAAAATTAATAAAATATGTAAAACACTTAAAATATGCGAAATATGCAGAGATTAATGTTTACACGTGGATCTTTTTTTGATATGAAGTTTGCAAAAGAATAGGTTTAGCATTATATTGGAAGCTGAATCCAAAAATGCATAAAAATCCTAACATTCCTAACCAAACACATTGGTTTGCAAAATACTTTTAAGAAAATAAATGTCACGGAGATAAATGTAGTGTGCAAATGATAATTATAAGCGTAAAAATATGTTTTTAAAATAAATGACTGACAAGTTTGATGAAAATGGACGTGTGTAGAAAACTGTAGCTTGCATTACACGTTTTGTTACCCGTTTCATGCAACGCTGGACCATTATGTTGGTAAGTTCAACTACATTACTATCGGGAATAAAATTAAATTAATTCAGCTTCCTATAGTTAAATATAGATTATTGAATTAATTGTAAACAATACTTTGCCTCTTTAAAATTTAATATCACTTGTTTTAATTTTAGCTTTGTTTCATCAGTAACTTTACTAAAACACAAAATACTCTATGTATGTGTTAATGCTACACATATATATATTTCTAGTGAACGAACCATCGCCATGTTTTTATAAGTAAAATGAACTGTATAATTGGTTCACAGAAAAAATAATCCCATTGCATATGTTCTTGGGTTTTAAACCAGTGTCTACCTACAAAGTTTAAAACACTACGTATTCAGTCCTTGATATAATATTGCTGTGATAATATTTAGGTTGTCTATAGCTCCGTGGTCGAGTGCCTATCATCACTATACGGAATAGATACCGTTTAACTATCTGTTAATTGCTCTGTGGTCGAGCACTAATTAAATCGGTATATTTATTAAATGAAAGAAAGAACTATTGATGGCTGTGGTTTCACACGGTTTATTCAAATTACATTTGTTGATTACTGATATATTCTCCAATTATTAAATGCTTGTGTCGTCTCTGTGCTGGTTTCGTATGTTTGTGGTCTCTGTGTATATGTTTATGTGTGGGTGCGTCTTATTGTGCGTGCGAATATGTTTGCTTGTTTCGTATGTTGTTGTTTTTGTGCGAATATGTTTGCTTGTTTCGTATGTTTGTGCGAGCTAGTGCCCTTAACCATACGCACAAGTGGTTTATATATGACATACTCCTTGCCTCTTGGTTCCCTCGTCAACCAGTGTAAAAACTAATAGAAAGAGTCCTGGTGACAGGTGTTGGGAAGACTAGCTTCTTATTGGTATAGAGAATTGGCGTCTTTTACTAAATACTGCGGAGATGTTCTTTTGCCAGAAAAAATGATATAAAAAATATTTTAACGGTATAATCCTTTTCACATTATTTCTGAACAGCGCGTGTTTCTTCATGGATGAATTATAAAAAGATACTCTACATGTGATACTTTAAAGAAAAATTATCCTCATCCATGACTTTTTACATATATTAGATTTTATTATTATTATTATTTATCACCGCGTCTTACTACCCGCTCAGGTTATACGCTTTAAGTATGCTAATGGATTAGGATTTGGGAAGGTTGAATTAGAGGAAGTGAACCCGCATTTGCATGGAGGGAGAGTGGAAAACAATTTAGGAAAAACCACCCCTAGTTTATCTGACCGAGATTCAAGCCTCAATATCCCCGTCCTCAGCAGTCGAGCTCAACACGACTAGCGCGTTAGCCAACTGCGCCACCGAGGTGGGTGCACATACATACATATTTGAGAGGGATCCAAACCAATATCATTACAAGTTAAATATTGGTTATCGTTTTACTATGGATGTGTACGTTTCACTTCAAAATAAATCAATTTTTATTAATTGTAACTATCAATAAATTAGATTAGTATAGTTTGGTAACTGCAATGTGATATTCATTTTACTGGAATTCAATTAAACTGGTATGGCTTAGTATGCAACTGAGCATGGCTCTAGATTCTCTCATTTGCGCTGTAAGTCCTACTCACCCTAACCTACTATACTTGATTATCCTGATAATGTCTTTGAATTTCAGATAATATAACTTGATTTATCGCTATAAAATTGCTTTGTTAACTTTTATAACTGTAAAAATGTTCCTATTTAAATCAACTGGTATCTACCATTCTAGATTAAAAAACATAAATATAAAAAATTTAATCCAAAATATTTGGTATTGTATTGTGGTATGTAAGGAGAACGGCTGAAACAAAAATCGTAGAAAATCAATATATAAATTTTTGTAAAGCAAAGAACGGTATAAGCTTTTGTAAGAGAAAACATTCTGTGACATTTATAGTACTCCATTTTTATGTTGCGTCGGTGACATGGTGGTCTAGGGGTAAGGTGTCAGACTTCTGTGCTGGCGGCCGGGGTTCATTCCTCGGTCCCGGCACAGATTTATCTGATTACCAAACCCTTCCTTCACCTCTGACAAGACATCTTGTGAAAGTGAGGAATGCCAGGCCTCCACCGTGGTTCAGATTCCACGTTAAACTGTAGGTTCTCCATTTCATCTCACAATCACCCTACCATTACCCATTAGCGTTTGTGCGTATAACCCGAACGGGTAGTAAGACGCGGTGTTAATAATAATAATAATAATAATAATAATAATAATAATAATAATAATAACACATTTTTATGTTGCAGTAAGAATGCGATAGAAAATATATTTAAGAAAATTCTAACATATATTTGAGGGCAGCATTAATTATAATTTATTGTATAGTTAGTATTATTTTATGGGTATTTATACTTTTTATCAAAAGTGACTGCTTCAAATACTTAATATTTTGTAAATGTCAGCTACTGTTCATTCTAATGTTTTCTTGTTTTGTCATGGCAGTTTTATCTGTTGTAAGCCACTGAGTACTCGAGGGGCACATTTCTTCTTTATTAATTTTAATCAATTATTTATTATAATATATTTAAACTCTTAGCAATGATATAATGTTAATGGATTTCAACCTCATTCTACTTAGGTAACAGCTTTTTCTCAAATTAACATTAGTAGCCTATGACATCTTTTAACTATCTTTGAGTTATTTTAACTACTTATTTTAACTTTTAATCAATTACTGTTTCCATCCTGTGGCCTGGGTCAATTTTTTATTCAAGCCGTATATTTTCTACTTCTGGCTTGCTAGGGCTGTCGTAGCTTCATATGCCTTATAATCTTACTTAAGACTAGGACAGGACTAACATACGGTCCTCGGCTCTTAATTCTTCACTGTGAAAGGGTAAACCCACATTTAACCAGTGATAAATTTTTCAGACATGTTGGGAATCGATCCCAGGACCCTTAACTCAGTAGACAGACACACTACTGAATGAGCTAAGGTGTTGGAGTGTTATTTTAATCATTGTGCTTTATGAATAAAAAATATATTACTACATTTTTATAGCCTTTAGATACCACTCAACCTCTTTGTTTGAATCCCAAAAAGATTTTTCTATCATAGCTTAGCCGCTCCGTTGGTCAATTGGTGTAAGGCGTCAATTCCTCAGTCGACTTAACTGTGCCGACGACGGGGAGATAAGGGTTAAAGTTGCAGTCGAGTATACTGAGGGTGACTTCCCCTAAATATTTTTCTTTAATTCTTCACATTTCTTCACTATCTCCTTTTGTTTCCTTACGGATAGTAACTAATGGAATATGTACTTACGATATTGCTGTCCACATATGAAATGTAAAATAATGGTGCAAACGGACTCTATTCTCTTTTACATCAATTTATCTCTACCATAATAATCTTAAACATCAACTTTTATTCCAAATGTAAGACTTTATAATTTAACTAGAGCCTTAATTCATCTTGACTATCTCAATTTTAAGTTATATAAACTTTAGTTTGGTATAAAGTTAAAACTGTAAATTGCTTTGCAACTCTTTCTTGTAACGAACAAATGTGCCTTCGTGATAAAATTTAGAACAACGTAAGCTTCTTACATAGTAGTGTTCACTCTTTTCTCACATGAAATAATAAAGAATCTATAGATATTTTTATTATTGTATCATAAATATATTATTTAAAAATACTTTCAATAGGTATAGTGTGGAAATTAAATATAGTAAGGGATATTTAGTTAATTGTTGTTGTGCACGTCTTACTACCAGTCTACATATTTACCCTAATAAAGATTGAATAATTAATGTAGAATTTTTAAAAAAGTAAGAGAATTTGAGTGGAGTAAGTGCTGAAAACCATTTTGAAAAAAAACACCTCAATTTACCGTCCTTGTAGTCGATCCATAGCCTAATTCTACCAGACAAATCTCACAAATATGTTCGGGTGTGCAACGGGGCAGGGTGTAATAGGATTATGTTAATATATATGATTAAACCTGTTAAAATTCATTAATTTTAAAACCAAATAAATTTCGAGCTGATTGAACATAATTATTAATTTGAAAAACCCCATTTAAAGTGAGTTTTTCTAATAAATTCATTTAATACTATTTATTTAGATATTTAGCTGTATTTTGCATATTTATAAAATAGAATATAACAAATAAAACAATATTCACTGTTTATTAATTTGTATATATATCTATATGCATACGCTTATTAAATACCACATTAGTAATATTAATAGTAGGTATGATAATAATAAAATTAATTAATCCGTGTTTCATAATCTATATAAATTTTGTTAATAATTCCATCGCTAGCTCTCAAGTTATATATTTACGTTATTTTCACACAAATATTTTTATTTAACGACACCTCTGATAATACAATCGTTTTGTGAATAATTAAACTATACGGGAGTTACAAGGTTTTCTAGATATAATAATTTATGCTTACGCTAGGATGAATTACTATCGTAATTTTAAACTTACAATTATATTGTCTAAATACAAAAATATATTAATTGTCGAAATGCCATAGAGAGTAGCTTTCCTAGAAGTATAAATATTCTACAGTAGCCCCACGGCTTCTTTGGTGCTGAATGACAGCCCACAGCTGACTTCTGACAGTCGGCATTTAGGTATATACCTAAATTTTGACTGTCAGAGGTGACGACTGCGAAACAAATGTTTTTGCAGATCATATTGTTCGGCGTAGTCATACATAATTTGGTCTGGTAACTTTTCAAAGCTGTCAGTCAGCACCAAAGAAGCCATGGGGCTATTGTACTCGTTATTTAGACCATGAACATACTATAGTAAAACTATTAGATATAATTCTCTTTATAATAAAGTATATTTCTTTGTTTTTTAACCGTAGAGAAAATTCCTCCCTATGGCATTTCAACTATGAATATATTTTTGTGTTCTTAGACACAAACAATTTTAAGATTTTAAATTTAAATATTCATTATTCCATGCATATGAATATTTCAAATTGTATTCATCTTCTGTATTATATAACTAATTTTTTTAACTGTCATTTTGACATTGAATAAAACTATTTGTAACTAAGAAAACCATGTTTGTAAGATTGTAATTGAAATCTATCTTAAAGGCTCATCAAATGATGACACAACCCTCCTAGTGTCTCGAGTGACTGAATTGAATGGTTAATTAAATCACAACTGGACTATTATAGCACAATTAATCCCGCAATCAAAGGCTCACTGCAGAACCAGTTGACTTTGCAAGGCCTTAATCTAATGGTATTTACTCCCGGTGCATTCCAAAAGAGGGAAGGGGTTGAAGGAAAGGGACCGACTTATGTCAACAAGATGTTATTGTCAAGTTGGAATAATACCCTTTCTTTGCTACAAAGGAGAAACCACAACAGTTGCCGACGTTGTGTCGTATGAATACCCGTGTAACTGATCTAGAACTTAAGACTTGTACATACAAAACTTAATTATAGCTTCACCAACATTAGTTGGTTATCTACAGTCATACGTTCAGAGGAAGAACCTTATCTGACTTATATAAAAGCTACTAGATCTACTTTCACATACTTATACGTCAATTCATAGGATCTGCATCTGTCACTTTCGATAGATAGTTTCAATATATCAAATATAACAAAAATAATGTTGTTAAATGTTATCAATGTTTACCTCAAACTATTTTTTTTTTATTTTCTAAAATCTCATGACTAAGAAATTGGTACATAAGTCTTCTGTCTCTTTTTATAGTCCATTAATGATAATTTTGACCTTTTTCTGTCATTTTAAATGTCACTAATACTGAGTTGCCCTTACTATCTCTCGATCTCAATCTCACTCTCTTTCTATCTCTCTTTCTATCTCTCTCTATCTCACTCTCTTTCTATCTTTCTCTCTCTCTATATATATATGTGTGTGTGTGTGTATTAATATTACGTGAACTTTCTCGACAAACTGATTATATCAACAAAATACTTGTAAACTAACCAAAATTTAGAACAAAAACCACACCCAAAATCTCCCCTCCTCTACCTTTTACACAACCACGATTCATTAATTCATCATGTTGAAAGATAAAACAAATTTAATCAGTAATATATTTTCGGATATTCCTGGAATTGAACCTGGGACCCTTCTATCAGTAGACAGAGCACTAATAAGTGAGCTACGTTGTCAGAACACATGTTTTTTCCTACAAGATTTCCCTTTTGTTTCCAGAAAAATTATCATTCTTAGACACCCAAAAGCCGCGTCTTACTAACCTTTTAGGCTATACTGCCTATACGCATATATTAAGAGGGATGATTGGTAAAGTTTGAGACGCGCTGTAAACCTTTAGAAATCCCACGTCATTTAAGAATTGGTTTGATATTTTTAAATATTGTAATTAACAAAATGTAGGCGAGAATTTTCATCATGTTTATGATGAGTTAAAAAGTTTAAATTTTGATTTAAATTTTTTTTTAATCAATGACAACTAAGAGATTTTTTTAACTCTGAGATTAAAGCAAAAATTTAAAAACCTATATCTAGCCTTCCTCTTCCGAATAAAGTCATGTTTCAACACGAACTTAGCAAAACATTTTTAAAATTATGTGATAATGCCCTGTAAGGTTTTGCATAAGTTATCAAACTTAATTAAATCAGTTTAAATTTTAACTGCTCATATTTCACATATATTTTTGTTAAAACGATATTTAAAATATCTAACTACTTCATAAAATGTTTAAAAATGATGTGGCCTAATCGCTAAATAATTTTACAATAAAAAGGAAATTGATAAAATAAAGGAAAAGGGAATATAAACTAATAAGAGTAAATTTGATGAAAAAGCCCACACCAATACACAAAGGTGACATCTTTCCATTCATCTGTCTTCTATAGTAAAAGTAGTCACACACACACACTTTAACACAAATAGATTAATATTTTGGCAATATTGCATTTATCAAACACAAATAAAGAAAGAGTACAATTGGCAACAAACACTGGATTACTCCATTTTGAATTTAAAGCAAATAGAGTAATCCAGTGTTTGTGTCAAGTGTACTATCTTTTCTTTCTTTATTTGTGTTTGATAAAGCCAACAATGCCGAGATATTATTCTATTTGTGTTAAAGTGTGTGTGTGTGACTACTTATACTATAGAAGATAGAAGAAAGTAAGATGTCACCTTTGTGCATTGGATTCTTACCGCATTTTTATTATTTCCCTAGGTAGTTTTTCATCATCCAATTTACTCTCACTAGTTTATTTTCTTCTTTTCTTTAGTTTTATTAGTTTCCTTTATTATAAAATAACTACTTCATGAGTAATAAGAAATCTATAAACGTCTTTAAGCTTCTTAGTGATCTCCCTTTAGACTCTCCTACCTATGACGTCATGGCAGTGCAAAATAGGATTTCTTATGTTCATGATTTACTCGACAAGTTTTAAAGACATAAGATTGAAACGAAATCATAAATTCTTGAATAATTCTAGAAATAGGCCTAGTCCTATAGTGTCACAAAATGATTATTTTTGTCTTTAAGTAGATTTTTTTGTAACAGTATTTTTTTTAATCCTTTACAACTTTGGATATTCGTCTTGGTCACGAAAATGGGCTGTAGGAATCTTCCTGCCAGAATGTGGATTAAAAAGGTATGTGATAGCATATGTCTGGCTAGTATAGGAAACAAGAAAAAGGTAAATTAAAAAGCAAGTCAATGTTTTCAAGGTGCAACTATTAAAGTTACTGTGTAAAATCGTCAGAGAAAGAGGGAAAGGGTTATCAGAACATAAATAAAAGTGCTCTCTCAGGTTGAACTTCTCGTTTTCTTCCATTCCTTTATATTTTGTACATTATCGTCAAAGTGTGATATTACTTTGACTGATTAGGCGCGTCAAGTTATGATGCAAACCGCTTCGCAAAGTAGCTTCGAAATCTCCAAGAAGGCACGTCGCTAAATACGTTACAGAGAAAGAATGATGATGGTTGAGATTGCAGAGGATTAGCATGGAGGGAAAGTGGGGAACTAATTAGCAAAAAATACTTTCAGTACAATCGACCAAGATTTTAACCTCAATACTTACGTCACAGGCAATCCAGTCCGGCACTATATTGACACTTTAGACCTCTAGTCTATCAATGCGAGTGAGATAATTAGAGAGGAATGAAAATTAGGTTTTCATTAAATATTATATTAGTAAAGTCACACTATTTATATCTATAATTGTTTTTAAATAAAAAACCAAATAGTGATTACTAGCATTCCTGACTTTTCTACAGGAACCGACTTATAGTGAAAATTTGGATCTGATACAATTACAAGTTCCTTCTTCAGCTCCCACTTGATCAACTCAAATAATTTAACGGTTTGAACATTTTTTTTTACAGTTTAGCTGCTTTTAACAATGTAATGTAAGTGATGTAGTAATAACGGATCGTTCTTTAAAATGTTAACCACCCTAATAGGTATTCTCCAAGATATATAGTTAAAATTGCTAATAAAGTTCCATGTTAATTAATGGTGCCATTATTAGAGAAAACCTGATCGATGGGCGCAAAGTCTAAGGCATCACCACTATAGTATTAGACTATACTGCTGTTGAAAGGGAGATCAGGGTTTGAAACCCTGTCAGGTGTACTGAGATTGAGATTGGTTTTCCAAAATGTTTTCATACAACCC
>CABFOW010001535.1:74302-127463 GCA_902141385.1 Timema californicum
ATATTCTGAAAATTGAAAAATGACACCTGGACACGGGAATTGAACCCGGGACCTTTGACTTAGTACACCAATGCTCTTACCACTTAGCTATCCAGGATTCGTCCCGTGCTCATGGACATTCTTCACTCATAGTTTAAGGCCGAGTCTATGATGGACGTGCGGAAGTCGTCAGCTTATAAACATGTGATTATCTAAGATCACAGCCATCAGACAACGCAGCCATTAATATATGCAAACCCTGTACAAACATATATAAAATTGTCGAATGGCTGCAAAAATACCAACTACCGAGTCGCTAATGGCTGCGTTGTCTGATGGCTGTGATCTTAGATAATCACATGTTTATAAGCTGACGACTTCCGCACGTCCATCATAGACTCGGCCTTAAACTATGAGTGAAGAATGTCCATGAGCACGGGACGAATCCTGGATAGCTAAGTGGTAAGAGCATTGGTGTACTAAGTCAAAGGTCCCGGGTTCAATTCCCGTGTCCAGGTGTCATTTTTCAATTTTCAGAATATGATTATTTTATTAGTTTTATACTTGAAATAATTGTCAAGATAATTCAGTTTTGTTTGCCAGGGATGGGAGAGTTGGAGTTCGAATCCTGGCTGTTCTTAGGCCTTCTAATGGTAGCTTTTTACTAGAGGGCTTCCTATTCATCCTTAAAACAGATTAGGCTATATTTTATTTAACTCATGCCTTTCAAGATGAATGAAGGCAACACCACACAATTAAATATATATGAAAGACGAAACTTTTGGGGATTAATAATTATAATTACCGAAGTTAAACTTATCTGAATAGTATTCAAATAAATTCAAAATGTACACATGGACCCGGGAATCGAACTCGGGGCCTTTAGCTTAGCGTGCCAATGCTTGACCACCAATACATCCAGTGCTCAATCTCCAAGTCACCACTGACTGCTATACTAATGATATCTCTAATTAGCAGATTGTATACACACGTCCATCACAGACTCTTCCTTAAAATATGAGTGAGGAATGAACATGAGCGCGGGAAGATCACTGGCTATTTCCCTGCGAGAGCATTGGTGTGCTAATCCGAAGGTCTCAGGATCGATTCCCATGTCCAAGTGTTATTTATTAAAGTTATCAGTATTGCGTTGGTGCTTAGGCAGGTTCGCCGATACTTATCCCGGCTCACTGATATTTAAGCAAGGGCATTGGGGCTTAAGCCGACACACTTGCTCTTAAGTTAAAGCGCGCCAATAAAGCATCCAACTACTCCGAACGGCCCCACCTCAATCAAAATGTTGCTGGCTGGAAGGCCAAAGTGAACAGAAAATATTCATTGGATGACACACGTCTCGCAGAACAATGCAATCAGACGTGACGTCATCCTAGATTGGTAAAAACTAGTCATCCTTAATTCACGTCAGTATTCTTAGGCCTGTGGTATGGTTTAACAATGGACTCTGTATGACAGATGGCTCTTTTTAGAACTTTGATTGTTAAGTTAAAATAGTGCTTAGGTTTTTTTTATGTGGGTACTTTCTTTTATTCAGTTTCGAAATAAATAAGGTCATTAACTTCGAGATCAACACTTACAACAAGCTCTCGGATAATTTACCCTACGCCTAATTTGTCAATGACTACGTGGATTTGAACCGGATATATTATTATTATTATTATTATTATTATTATTATTATTATTATTATTAGCACCGCGTCTTGCTACCCGTTCGGGCTATACGCACTTACGCTAATGTGTAATGGTAGAAATGTGTAATGGTAGGGTGATTGTGAGATGAAATGGAGGACCCACAGTTTAACGTGGAATCCGAACCATGGTGGAGGCCTGGTATACCCCACATTCACAAGTTGTGATTAATACACGTCTTGTCAGAGGTGAAGGAAGGGTTTGGCAATCAGATAAATATGTGCCTGAACTGAGTATATTATTGATATCATCATCATCATCATCATCGCACCTTACTACCTTTTTGGTTTATACGCATATATGATAATACTCTAGTGATTTATGGATGAGAAAGGAAGCATTTTGGAGGTAATTTAACTTCATTTACGTAGAGAGAGAGTGGAAAATAATTTAGGGAAAATCACACCCAGTAGTCCCGACTTGATTTCGAACCTCGATCTCTTCGTCATCAGTAGGTTAGGCTAACATGACATTGACACCATATATCGTTCAAACACCTGATAATTACAGAAGTGGTAAGACAACTTTTGAAACCAACACTTCTAAACGCTCTCAACTATGGTTTTGGTGATTACTATATTATTAACTCACTTAAATCCTACACCTTATCTCAGTCAGTAGCGTGTCTGTATATTGAGCTTAGAGCTCCAGGCTTGATTCCTGGCATGGGCAAAAAATGTGTCATTGGTGAAAAGTGGGTTTCCTCTTTAACAGTGACAAATTAACGGCCGAGGGCTGGATGTCGTATCTGTTCTAGATTTAAGTTAGTTTATAAATCGTGTACTGATAGAATCAGTCAGTTCATAAAATTTACGTTAAATACTATAAATAAATGAAACATACTTTTTCCCAAGGTTGACTATTGTGATGTATTTTAATCATGAAAACTGTGATTCATTCTTCACGGACTATATGTAGATTGAAATTTAAATTACTTTTTTTGAGCAAAGTTAGGTACACTTTGTATACAAAGTGCTTAGGAATATATTTGGATATTTGGTGCTAAAAGGATAGCGGCTATTGGGGAGTAGATGAAATTGCATAGTGAAGAGATACATACCTTCTAAACCTCACCAGAAATTGTTAGAGTAACCAAATCTTACAGTTAACGGTGGACAGGACATGCAGTGTGAATTGAATAATCTAGAACCATGTTCAGGGTATTGACTGGTAAACCCTATGGTAATTGACCATTGGAAAGACTTGGAGGAACATGAGAGGGAGACATTAGAATGGGCCTAAGAGAGATAATGTGTAATGATGTGGAATTGATAGAACAAGTTCAATATAGTGATAGTGTACTTTTAATTACAGCAATGAACTTTTGGGTTCTTAATGCCAAAAAATAAGTAAGTAGGTTAGTTACTTTTAATTATCATATTTTTAACATCCTCCTTACATTTATATTACTAATTAACTTTTATGAAGAAGTATAAGTAACTATATTATGCATATTGTATATTCATATATGCTATAGGATAAACATATATTAGAAATAAATTATGTAAATTAAACCCAATCTATTAAAATAATATTTTTCAAATTGACTAGAAATTTTAAATATAAGAATTTTTCGTTTGTCAGTTTAATAATTTTGAAGCAACATGTTTTTCTTGTAGTTGTTTTTTAACACCGCTTTATACTTACCACGCGTTCAGAATATACGCCAACCAACATGTTAATGTGTTTGGTGTGTGTTACTTCAGACTATATTTAAATAAAAAACACGTCAAAGTAAATCAAATAATATTTACTATACAGTGACATTTATACTGTATTGTTTATAATTTTCAGTTGGCAATCTCTCTCCTGGAAGATTAGCCGGTGGACATTTCGATAATTGGGAGTTGAAAAATTCAATAGAATGTAACTTTTAATTATTTTTCTGTAATGTTTACATTTGCGTCTCTTTATTATTGTATTTGTTCGGTTGACATAATGTAATCAAGATAATTTGTATGTTTATTGTCAATATTTATAATAGATTAATATTAAAATAACGTCTGTAAAAAAGCCTCGGTCAGAGGTTGACATATTTTGTTACAGTAAAAATAAGGATATTAGCTTTTGTTTTAAGTAATTGAATAACTAAGGTGCAGTTATTTTTATGTATGAATGAAAATATGAATGAATTCATTAAATTATATTAAAGGTATTGGAATATATAATATAATTTATAATATATAATATAACTTGTTATTAATATACAAATAATTTGAACATATCTAATTATATTTTCTTTACTAAAAATCACTTCAGGAATGTTTTTTTCATTTAAAAAAATGTATGACCTGTTTTGGTGGCCGCTAAGTCTAGCACGCTACTCTCGCAGTAAACTAGACTGCTGATGATGGGGATATAGATGTTCAATTCTCGTTAAGTTGTGCTGAGGGTGGTTTTTAGAAAACTATTTTTCACTTCTAATCAACGAAAATGCTGGTACACTTCCTCCAAATAAAAACATGCTCTTCCATTTAATTATTGGGCTAATTACATACTACTGTAAAGCCATATGGCTGACTCACTCACTGACATTAATGTTTGCCCACTTCCAGATGAGCTAGAAACTTTAAATTTGGCAAACCTATAGATTCTAGATTGTAACCGACTTGAAAAGTCCAAAAAGTTAAAAAAAGAGAATTTAACCCCCGAAAAAACTCAAAATGGTGGAACAACTTTAAATTCGGTGCGGACCTTTCTTTGAAGGTCTCTTGTGGATAAACGGTAAGACCTATCAAAAAATGGCTCTGGAATTGCATTAGTTACGTCCCTAGAAAATAAAACTCACAGGGGGTTTGGGGCGGAGCCGCCAACGAGCAAAGCGATTTAGTATATAAACGTATAACCAGAATGGATAGTAAAACTTGGTGCTAAGAAATTCTAATAAATTAAGACAGAGAATTTTACTATGTTACTAAGAACCGTAAAATAGTCAGGTGGTACTAAAACATAAATGGTCAATCTTAACGAAAAAAATCTAAATTATTCACAAATAGCAATAAGATATTTGTTCAGATAGAGAAGTATATAGATGGTGATCCACTTCATAAAAATTATTCCAAAGTAACAATTATTAAATAAACCAATTCAAATTTTTGTGACAAAAACTTTTTGACCGGGTTGAACATGTTGAAGAAACTATTCCTCCATTTCTGACATATACAGTATACTATCTTTCTTTATTGATTTTTTCAAAGTGGCAAGGAAATTAATTTATTTTCAGTAAATTAGTAATATCATGAACAGTAATATTTCATTTTTCATCCAAATTACATAAATAAACACTTTTTAAATAATAATAAATAATATCAACAAAAATCTCTCAGCAAATAGAACGTGGATAGAGGCGTCAGTCTCATCTGATCTGGTTTGTCGATGATAAGGAGATTCAAGTTAAAATATCGGCTTGTGGAGTGTTCTTTTTTTTATTAAAGGACTTCTTCCCTTTCTACCTTCACCCAAACAGGGGTGGATTTCCTTTAAATTCTACTTTATTCATCCCTAACATATTGGTGTATGTAAGCGGATAAACTAAATGGGGTGTAAGATGCAAAGCACCAAAATATAAATGGTACCATCCACCACACAGGCGGTTATTACTCCTTAATATGGAGACATTTACTTAAAACTCTTTAAGATATTTTAAATAAAATAAAAGTAATTGTTGCTTGGACATAATTGTAAAAATAGTATGACATTTGACTAAAGGGCATAAATGAAATAATATACATTGTTACACAAACATATATATATTTACTCAAAGCTTGGAACCCATTGATTTTATAAAAATATATGTCAAATAAAAATGTTATATTTTTAATCCCCTAGAAAATTACAATCTAGAATTTAAAAGGATTCTGGGATATGATAAAAATATGATATATTTTATAAACTACCCTCTAAGTAGTATTCCCGGGAAAATGAGATGTACCATTTTGTTTGTAAGATTTAGGCCTTACATATTATTTTAGTAACGCGACTTACTACCCATTCAGTTTATACGCCTATGTAATAATTAAACTAGTGGTTTGGGGATTAGGGTGGTTTAATTGAGTGAAAGTGCACCCACATTTGTGTGGAAGGAGAGTGTATAGCCATTTAGGAAAACCTCTCTCAGTGCACCCGACTGGTATCGAACCCCTATCTCCCCATCTTTGACAGTCTAGCCCAACACGATAGTAGCGCGCCAGACCATGCAGCCATCGAAGAGGGTGTTTGTAATATTAAAGAGTGACTAGATAAGTGTTTTAATCAAAATTGTAGGGCGAATTTCTAGAAAATCTGTCTATTTTTTAATCTTGTAACGCAAGAATAACCTACACTTAATTTTAAGGTTAAATATCTGTTTACGAACATCTCTTTGAGGAAACTTATGTTATCCCTAGATACCAAGTTCTTAGCCCTAAAGGCAAAATGTTTTCAGCTCAAGGCCAAAATATAGACACACATACAGGCAAAGGGTATTACAAAAAAAAAATTCGGAATGTCATGAATCATCAACATCCGTTAAAACCTTTAATTCGATTTTTTTATTATCTTAATACTTCTATCTCCAAGGGGTCGAGAGAAAGTAAAAATATAAGTTCTTAACAAATAATCTTGTTTTTAAATCTCCACATCTTTTTACCCATTCGGGCTATACGTACATGCACTAGCTACACTCATGTATTCGTAATGAGTAAGTTAAAGGAGGTGTAACCCCATTTACATGGAGAGAGAGTGGATAGCCATTTAGGAAAAAAAACAACCTAGAGTACGACTAACCAAGATTCAAACCTTAATCTCCCCATCACAGGCAGTCAAGTGTATTGCTAGAGTGGCGTCTTAGCACAACCTTTTTGATATCATAGGACATATGGGTTTTAAAAATAATCAGGACTAGCCTATTTTAAAAAAAATAGTATTTAGCAATATATCTCAATTTTATATTATCTCATATGGTAATTATTTATTTGTATACTTTTATGAAAAAAATTTTGCTAAGTTTTTTGTGGGCCAAATAAAATCATTTAGGATGCTTGTTCTGGCCCATGGGCCGTAGTTTGCACACCGCTACCTTAGAAGAAGAGAACACCAAAGAAGATAATTTAAGAAATAAAATCTGTAAAAATAGTGATGGAAGCTATTGTTATTTTGATACAAATGTGCTAGATGGCCTCATCATCAAAAAGGGTATGTAACTAATATTCCTCACCACGCCATCGTAATAACATTTTGAGCCGAGACGCGAAGGAAAGTAATATGTTGCACAGCCAGACAGAGAAGGAATAAGTGAGATGGGAGTCTACATCCATTCTCTTGTACCCCACGTGTTTGTCTGTTCTACCCCCTTGCCTCGTTGGTCGAAACTCACTTTGTTCTGCGTGTTAGGCCGACATGTCAAGCACAAACGTGTCTTCCTACCCCTCACTGCTTCCCCCCACTTTTCCATCCTCATCAACCCTTAACTTTCAGAGTTTACTACCCTTCAACTGTTGGTGTCTAAACTTTCCAGTATAATTGATTTATTTTCTCTCTCTACACACATGTTGTAGAGCAATTTATTCCAATCAAATCATCAAATAAATTATTTAGTTTCAATTAAAAATCCATATGGTAGTCAAATATTTATAATCTCATACTTATCACATAAATAAATAAAAAATTGATTTAACACACTTAAGAGTGCTACATGGAAGAGCATTGAGATTGTTGCAAACATAAAGTAGTAATCCAACAATATTTAAGAAGTTTGTTGATATTTTTTATTAAAATATAATATACTAAACCCTTCCCCCTCCCTCCCGCCCCCCGTATTATTATTTTCAACACACATATTGAAGAATCATCATAGACTCTACCATAAAATATGAGTGACTATCGACATTTTTATGAGGAATAAATTAAATTTTCAAAATAAAATATAGCCTATGTTACTCGCTGATAATGTAGCTTTATATTGGTGAAATAATTTTTAAAATCGGTCTAGTAGCTTTTGAGTTTATTCATTACAAACAAAAAATAAAATCTTTCCTCTTTATAATATTAGTATAGAAAATTATCAAGAGGTGTCTGACCAGTATAAAAAGTTAAAATTTTGAAATTAAAATCTAAAAAAAGATTCAAATAAGCTTTACGTGAAAATTTGTTCTTTTGAGATTAAAGAAAAACTATTATAAACCTAGCACTAGCCTTCCTTTATCAAATAAAGTCATGTTTTGATAGGGTGACCACTGAAAATGTTAACATAATTTGGGATTGTTCCATACGGTTTTAAACTTAAAATTAAAAATTGTTTAAATGGTCATAGCTTTACCTTCATTTTGGTGAAAATTGTATTACATATGTATTAAACCACTTCATTAATGAATGATCCAATATATTTAAACATATTTAACTCTTCTCAATGATGTTTAATGTAGCGCCCTTAAAATACGAGATAATTAATCTAGTGTGTCTGAAAATAAAAGGTTTGTACCTTTTGAGAATTAGAGAGTTTTAACCAATCATTGCCCGTCTAATAAAATTAATGCACGAATAATATGTATGTAATATTCCAAAGCTGGTGGACCAAAATTATGGCTTAGTGCTCTTTTCCCTTGAATTACCAACTGCTAATTAAACTCAGAACACTCTTCTAAGAAACATTAATTTATAATTGCACGCATCGATGCTCGCGGGGTTTAAGGTGTCACTCTTGTAACAACTGTGAGAGAGTTTGAAGTTTTAATCACACTCTCTTTACATGTAAATGCAACTACATTTATTACAAAATATATATATATTTCAATAGTGGATTTAAATGGGGGTAGCCGGCATGGGCAGTAAGACGTAATAAAAAAATCCAGTCCCTAGTTTTTTGCCCAAAATTATACGATAAATCTCTCAAGCTAAGCAATATATTACTTTTTCTTATAAGAGTAAGCTATCGTCTCAAAATAAGTATTTTTTGTTATTTCATTTTATTTTAAACGCTTGTTCTTATAAAATCTACCAACATTTTCCAATTTAGAGCTCGTTGTGCCTTTTGTCCCCTTGTAAAAGAATTTTTCGAAAAGAAACACGCTTGGCTAGCTTCTGCGAGGAACTAAAGACATAAAATGTACCCGTGTCTCTCTGTCTCTCCTTTCGGCTTTTTCTATCTCGTGTTTTATTATCATCCTTTGAGCCCCCATTATTTTTCTTTACCAGTATTATTTTTGTTTTCCTTTTACGTGATTCTCTTTTTGATATTTATTTTTCTTATCTTTCTTTCTCTGTCTATTGACCGCCTGGGATTAGGTTAGAGGTTAGTACGCAAGACTATGGTTTTAATATGTTTGATCATGATAACTAACATCTTATTTAAACGTGATTCCCCCTCTTAACCTCGCCATACTGAAGTTCCTCAGTATCTTTTAGGCCAATGCATATAGAGATACATATTTTTATTACATTCTCCTTCCATGAAAATGCGGGTACACTTCCTATAAATATATATTTCTTCATAGCTAAAACCATTAGCGTAATTAGATAACCGGCGTATAGCCATAATGGATAGTAAGACGTGGGGCTAAAAAAAATAGAAAATTATTAATTACTTTTGAATAAGGAGGGACGTTATTTGATGGTCGAATTATTTAAAACTTTAAAGTCAAAGACATAACCTTCGTAATAGACTTGACCGCTGAGGATAGCGAGATCAGAGATAGAATTTTGGTCAGGTCTATTGAGGGTTGTTTTTCCTTATTAATTTTAATCTCCTTCTACACAAATGAAGGTAGATTTTCAATAAATTAAATATCCATCATCCCTAACACACAGGCTTACTTAGTACAGAATTATATATCCCGAAAAGGTAATAAGACGTGGTGATTAAATAAATAAAGTGTGTATATTGACGTTAATTTAACCGTCACAAGTGTGGAGAGATAATGTCAAAACAAGAGTTGAAATTACATTTAAAAAAACTCAAATTCAACTGACCGGGATTGGAACTCCCAGCACCTGTAAAGGTGGCCGAATGGTCTAGTGCATCACTATAAAATTATGCAGGACTAACTATGGTGGGAAGATAAGGGTTTGATTTTCAGTAGGATATATTTAGAGTGTTTTTTTCCTAAAGGTTTTGCCACTTTACCACCTTATCAATCGGGGCTCGATTCGTAGTCTGGTATATTAAGGGTGGTTTTAATTCCTAAATACTTTATCAATTTCTTTCCAAGCAAAAGTAAATACTTTTCTTCTAAAACATACTTTCCTCGTCGCTGCCTTATTTATGCGTAAAACCGTAATGACTACTAAGAAACGTTAAAAACTTTCCTGCTACTCTTAGTATCTAAAGCTGAATCGTAAATAATATGTATAAAGGCTAGTCAATCTCATGGTTCAATCCTAACCACTGTTGAAGGATTTTTCTTGATCGATAAAAGTTAATATCACAGCTTCTTTGATAGAGGAAGTAAAGCCGTTGGTCATATGTTAATTGTAACATGTTAAAGAACCCAGAAATGTGTGTTAAAAAACCTTTCCTGGCAAAGTAGGTATGCTCTTTCACACTCACTCATAGACATTTCTCGTGTCCTAATATAATCCGTCAGTTCAGAAAGTTAAAGTTAAATTTCCTCAAATAAATAAAGATAAGGGTATAAGGGTAGATCAAACAGTTCTGCAAAACTTCTCACGTAAAATGCGACGATTATAAATTACGTAACATTTTTCAAAGTTTAAATTGATCTAAATTTTACTTGAAAAAGAGTGTAATGATATTGATTTGGATTAATATAAATTATGTAAAAAGTCATGGATGAAGGTAATTTTTCCTTAAAGTAATATAGGTAGAGTATCCTTTTAAGATTCATCCATGAACAAACACGCGTTTCTCAGAATGAGGTGAAAAGGACTTCACCCCTAAAATATATTTTTTTATACCTTCTTTCTTGTTAAAATATCTACTGCGTCAATTCCTGTTAAAGGGAACAAGTTCATAGTATTTGGCAGAGCACGCCATTTCTTTATACCAATAAGAAGCTAGCCATCACAAAACGTGTCGCCAGGACTCTGTCTATTGGTTAGTTTTTACATTGTTGACCAGGGGAGAAAATGCAAGGAATATGTCATATATAAACTATTGTACGTATGTTTATGGTATTGCAATTGACGACGACAACGACGAGGAGGAGGACGATCTCCGGGACCTCGCTCACGCACGAGTCAGTCACAGTCCAACACATTATAATATAAGTCACTTCAATATCACAAGTGTGCAGTGATAAGAAACATTTAACTAAAATATGTGCAAGTAATTTACTGGTGTAATATAAATAAACCGTGTGTGAAATAGCAGCCATCAACATTTCTCTTTCTTTAATAATATTAATACCGATTTAATTAGTGCTCGAACACGGGGCTATAGACAGCTGATTAAACGGTATCTTTTCCGTACAGTGATGATAGGCGCTCGATCACGGAGCTTAAGACAACCTAAAATTATCACAGCAAAAAACAGGGAATTAATCCGCAGTGTATCAATCGACGCCCGAAGAGGGGCGATTGATCACATAGTTTTTATTATTGACGCCCAAAGCGAGGCGCTTTTTTATTCGATAGTATTACAAGAGATTAGCATAGTTTGAAAACTAATAAAATTACAACTCATTTTCTTCGCATCATAAATTAAATTGCGTACAGGGAATTAATGATTCTTCTTTCAATGCGTAAGTGTTTTTTTCCTTCAAATACTTAACAATATATTTAAACATTTTAAAATTATTTTTAATGTTGTTATTTAATGTACTACAAACTCCCTTTCATTTTCCATTTAGCAAATTTCACCGAAACATTAAATCAAATAAAGGGTGTAAATATATTAATTGGTTCTTATGACTTGTGCAAAACGTTTAATGTTTTTCTAAATCGTACAATAAACACTTAGCTCAAGTTAAAAATTTTCTGTTCAAGGGAGTTATAATCATACAGCAAACGATTATATTTAAATTTGTTGAAGAACTTTGGGGGTATCAATTAATCTTCCTTAAAAAAATGTTGGTTTAATGGTATTTCTATTCATCCGGAGCCTGAGAAACATTAAATCTATCATATGGTTATTGCTACCTTTAATATATGGTAGATATCCCATATATGCTAAGGGGATTTAGTAAGTGTGGTGGTTCCCTGACGCCTTCCACACTAAATTTCTGTGAGCGAGCAAGAAACATCCTATCAATTTTACCTGATAGATATGTTCACATAAATTACAGGGCTATTTAACGTGACACAATCGACATGAAACCAACGGATTTACTTACACTAAGAAGCATGTTGGGCTACGGATTTTTACCATCCCAGAAAAATTATTATATCTCAGTTGGGTTTGAACCCACTAACATTAAGTCCTGAGGCAAGCATTTTACCCCCAATACTACCGAGGTCGACCCACATGTATATAAGACAATGTTAAATATTTTTTTCAGAATTTAAGTAAAATAACTATTAAACATTTGCTCATATGTACCGATAGAGTTCCAAACTTGCTTTTTTTAGATATTAAAAACTGTTTACACTACTTTTTAAAATTAAATAAATCTTGAGAACTCCGAATATTAAATTGTATTGGAAACCCCTTGTCTGATTCATGAAATGATTGTTCAAATTAAAAAGAGTATGAAAGGTTTGCGTTAGTTAGAAATTCAACAGACATAATAATGCCTTGGGAACTTTACAACACAAACTTTTCAACTTCTAATTTATTTCCTCAGGAGGGTATCAGAATGGTCTTAAAGAGTTCTCACCAACATAGGCATTTAAGAGGGAAATAACTACTATATCAAGACGGATGCCATGAAGCAAAAGCAGAAGAAAGACTACATATTAAGTCTAGTAAAACAAGAGATTTCTTACCTGTTTCATCAAGACAGGAAGATTGAAATAAAGTACTTAAAAAAAATAGAATGACTAAAATAACAAGAGATAAAAGTTTTTATGAAAAGAACGACATTTCCTTCTCTATATTTATAAGTAGCTTTAACATTTATTTTTTTGAGAAATCTTATATTATTCCGATAATTTTAATAACTTGATGCTAATTTTGAATATTATTTGAAATCTAAGAATATTCTGCTAATACATCAAAATAAGTGGCTGTCTACTATTTCACTCAAATACCAGTATATGAATGAGATTAAACTTCAAAACGATATAGCTCGGAGATTAATTCCCCATATAGTTTACTTAAAATCTACGTCCTTCATTTTGTTTCAAGATGACGGCTACAAAAAACCAATTTTAGTTATTTTTCTCCACTTATGATTTTAGTATTTTCATTGGAATATACTGGTTTACAATATAACTAAAGATATATAGGGCCTACATATTTGACTAAAATTTTGATACAGTTTCCTAGGTTTATCTTTTAATTTTGAGAATTATCTTATGTTAGTCAGCCGTTTTAGTGGCCAAATAGTCTAAGGCATCACTATCGTGTAAGATTGGCCTGCTAGAGACAGGGAGATCAGGGTTTGAATCCTGGTCAAGTATAATGAAAATGGTTCTTCCTGAATTGTTTACCACTCTCCTTACACCCAGATGCTGGTATATTACTTCTAAAATGCTTACTTTCATGTCCTTTCCCCTTTAGAGTAATTATAATAAGATATTCGTATATAATGAACAGGTAGTAAGATGCAGTAGTAAAAAAAAGTTAGTCTATATTTTACTTTGAAACTAATCTCAAGTTTAATTAATCAGGAATGAATTATTTTTATATATATTTTATTTTCATTATGAACAATCTATTAACTATTAACCATCGAAAAATTCTAGTCCTTAGGTTTGTAAGAAAATTTACAGTTAAGCTATAAATAATATAGAACCTAGTTTTAATATTGAGACAAAAATTGACAAATTTAATATATTTTTTATGACTAATGAATATGGGTGTAGTCTATGTTAAGGTGGGAGTGAAAGGAACGCGGTGAAAAGAGAATGTTTCGCAGTTTTATTTAATTTTTTTTTGCCCATATTAAATTATATATGGTTTTATTAGAAACATATATTTTATATTCTTCACATCGTGATATCAACATTCGGTTGAATATCTGTCATAAGCATAGCAGCTTTTGATGAAAAACTTTTTAAATAAAGAGAAAAAACTTTCATTAAATTCTATAACCTCCTTGATCAATTTTCAACAACTGTTGATATCACCATGTGAATAAAATTAAACTTTACTTTTTTACTGAAGTGAAATTTGATTTATTTTAGCAAATAAAGCCTTTATTCAAAAACTGCAAAAACACTCACCTTTTTTCGCGTCCTCTATAAGCCCACCTTAAAGACTTACATGTATACTGAATGGAAGGAAACATATTATTACTAGTATATTATTCTCAAGACATGATAGTCTTGAAAAAATCCCATAAGCCCCCTCTTATTTTTGTATAGATCATAGTATATCTCAGAGTTTTAAATTATACATATCTATAAATGTGCACGGTTGAGCCTCAGTGCTCTTGGGGTAAAGAACTCGCCTCAGGACCCAACGTTCAATGTTCGTGGGTTCAGACCTGGCTATGGTCAACGGATTTTTACTGAGCTATAGGAATTTTTAGCACAACTTACTTCGGAAAATAAGTAAATAATTGTGTCTCATGTCGATTGTGACATGTAGAATAACAATAAGGAGAAACACCTCCAGCAAAATTGGTAGATTCTTTCTCGCTTGCACATATAAATCCAGTGAAAGAGTAATGAGAAACTACCACAATTTAAGGACTTATACTTTATCCCAGATAGTGCGAATAGTACTAACCGGTCGAAGGGGTGAGTTCATGGGAAGAACATAAAAACCAAACCTTGGATTGAATACTCATTATTATTATTATTATTATTATTATCATTATTATTATTATTATTATCATTATTATTATCATTATTATTATTATTTCAGTGCTGGCCTGTCATAGGTCTCACGACTGTTGGCCAGCTCTATAATAATTGAAATTGAAATGATTATTAATATGTACTCAATAAGGTGAACTATCCCTACTACTTTCTTTAAATGTGGATTTAAGTCTTTTTTCTGTAACATAATATAACACAATAATTTAACGAGAAACTGATTTTTCATCAATCTTACAAGTAAATGTATATGCACTTAATTTAACTTATCCTCCTTCATACTATACTTAAAATACTGCCATAATATTCTCTTATTTAACTAACAAAATGAACAAAATTCATTTAAACAATGGATAAAATGAAAATGTATTATAACTAGTTTTAAGTGTGTACTATGATGAGATGGCTTATTAACTTAGAAAAACAACCAATAGTTATAATTATTATCACTCCTCAAACGAACATATTTTCAACAGTTCAATAAATACTAACATTGCACGCTGGTAGTATTAAAATAACAATATCAAATGACCCAAATTTAATAGCACCATAAACACTGTTTATACTCATATTAATTGGTCATTGATTGATACATGTTTTTTTCCGAGTTCCTTACTTATATTGACCTGGATTCCTTTGTCTACCACCTAGTCTTACCACCCGTTCGGGCTATACTCTTATTTACTAATTACGCTAGTGGATTTAGGGATAAGAAAGGTTATATTTAGAGGATGTATGTCCGTATTTGCGTGGAGATATAGAAAGAGAAAGCGGAAAGCCATTTTGGACAAACCATCCTCAGTACATCCGACCATCATTCGAACCTTGATCTCCTTGTAATCAGCGGTCTAACCTACTGTGAAAGTAGCGCCTTAGATCATGAGGTCACCGAAGTGGGTAGCCAGGGTTCGAACCTATGGTGTGCCTCTAATTCTTAGTAAGTTGTTACTACCTTGCCCTGGTTCGAGTCACGCTACCTAAAGAAATCGTTAGCCAGAGAGAAGGGTCAGGTTGCGTGTGATAGGTGAAGAGTGAAATGAAAAGGAAAGGTCGAGAGAAAACAAAACACATTAATGAAAAGGTCACAAAAGTTCCCCATCCCATCCCCCTCCTTTTTACTATCCCTTTACCCCTCCGAGAAAGAAGTTTTGTGATCGTCAAAATAATAAAACTCAAGATTTTTGTTAATGTCAACGTTTCATAACACCTCCTCCGTTGAAACTTAAAAAAGTGGTTTTAGTGATGCCATCTGTCTGTCTGTAATTCGGCCTAGAGCCAAAACCATTTTAATTGTCAGGCTAGAACTTGGTATCTATAGTTTTCATAGGGTTCAGCAAAGGATTTTAATTAGGTACCTAAAACTATTATTATTATTAGCACCTTGTCTTACTACCCGTTCGGGTTATACGCACTTACGCTAATGTGTAATGGTAGGGTGATTGTGAGATGAAATGGAGGACCTACAGTTTAACGTGGAATCCGAACCACGGTGGAGGCCTGGCATTCCCCACATTCACAAGATGTCTTGTCAGAGGTGAAGGAAGGGTTTGGTAATCAGATAAATCTTTGCCGGGACCGAGGATTGAACCCCGGCCGCCAGCATAGAAGTCTGACACCTTACCCCTATACCGCCAGGTCACCTTCTAATTGTTAATATAGTCTTAACATTTCTCTTTTGATACGAGTAAAAATATTTCATATAGTTCAGCATATATTAGGAGAAACACAAAAGCAAGGTGAGTGTGTTTGGAACGATATATCCAAGTAAAGACGCGTATGAACAGAGTCAGTAATGAATGGGCGCTGAAGGAATACCGTTTGAAAGGGAATATAATAGGTCATTGGGAAAGAAACGCCTTACTTTGGGCATGTTGAGAGGATGAGTGTGGTTAGGCCGATGAAGCATATATATGAAGGTAAATTGTGTAGATCAAAAGGAAGGTGTAGGCCATGTAAAAGTTGGTTAAATGTGTGAAAAAGAAACCCACATGAAGAGTTTTAAGAATAAAATAACATGTATGACTCGGTGTATGAATGTTATTGAAGCGAAGGGGGTATGTAAGTATAGGAAAGTGTGTAGAAAGCAAATGAGGATGGATTACGTTGGGGAGTTGTGGTTTAATATGCTATCTTCACAGTTTTTGGCCTATCCCATAAGGAAACGGTGTAAATAGAGATTTTCTTGAGTTTAAAGCTAATAATATTCCTTGGTGATCAAGTCTTACAGAAAGCCAATGAATACTGTCTTCAATAGTACATTATATTCATAGACCGTGGTTCATGTGGTTTAAAATGTCTATCTCAAAATACATATAAACAAAAATTATAAACTAATCCTTAAGTATTCAGTCTATTGTTTATAATTATAATTAATTTAAATCACTTTAGATGAAGGCCGCCTGATCTAAGGCTTCACTATTGTGTTGGACTAGACGGTGGATGACAGGGAAAGCGGGGTTAGAATCTTGGTTGGGTGTACTGATGGTGGTTTATCCTAAATGTCTTTTAACGCAAATGTGCGTACATTTACTCTAAATATAACCTTACTATTATCAAAAACCATTAGTGTGATAAAATTATTAAATAAGTATTACTACCCGAACGGAGAGTAAAACGGGGTGGTAAGAATAGGAGAGGAAGTTCAATTTTTTTATCAGCGTGTTTTATTACCTGCTCAGATTATACGCATAGGCCTATATGATAATGACTCTAATGGGTTAGGGATGAGGAAGGAAGAATTTTAGAGGATGTCTACCCATATTTACGTAGAAGGAAAGTGGGAAACTATTACGAGTAAAAAATCTTCAGTGGACCCGACTAGGATTCAAATCCTGATCTTACTGTCTTCAGCAGGTCAGTCTAGTATGAGAGTGATATCTTACACCATTCGGCCACTAAAGTGCGTTGGTTTTGTTTATGAACTGTATAAATTTAACCTACTGCAGCCATGATGTGATATATATATATATATATATATCAAATATTGACAAGTAGTTATGATAGAACCTGCCAAGTATTCTACATCCACCCCAAGCTCCTGTAACCACTAATTCTACCGGTGCTTGTTCCCTTTTTACCCACCCCAANTGGATCGTAAATTTTATAAATGGCCACAAACTGAAGATAATGAAAACTGTCAGAATCTCTTTTAAATAATGAAAAGCAATTGAAACATACTATTATATTTATGTCCCCTTTAAAATCCATACATATATATACAATTATTTTTGTACGCCTCGTAGATGATCGTTACAAATACTCAACAAACTACTTTTTTTTTCCTTCAAATTTGACAATTTTTCATCAAAATATGATTAAAAGTCTCCCTCAAACACACTCCCAATATAAGTGTTCACGCGGTCTAAGACGTTGGGCTTGAACTAAGCAAGATTAACAATGAAAGCCAACTGTAATGCGATTCTAATAACACCTTTTACCACATAATTGTTTATAAACATTTAAAATTGTATTTGAACTCGTATATCAGAATTTTTATGAAAAATGAAACTTCTAGTTTCTAAAACCTAATTTATCTAAACTAAACTGAAGTACTCATTCAATATAATTTACTTTAAGTGTTGATCCACTTTGTTTATCTTATATATAATTTGATAAACCCGGTTTTGGTAATTCGAATTATGATAAAACCTTTTAAACGTTTTTAACAAACTCGTTTTAATGGTTAGGAGTCCAGGATGCCAAAAAAATAGTAGCCTAAAACTAAAACCCAAATTTCCCAGCGAATTCTCCATTTTTATTTCTTCTGTGTGGGTAGTGGTTCATTTTCGTTGTTTATATCACAAATGAAACGATGGTTTGTTGTATAGTTGTACAATGATAAATAAAATACTTCTCTTTGGTTAAAAATAATATTAGATCAGTTCTTACTTGACTGGTTTGGTGTAACAAATAGATAGGAAACTGTGAGAGGAATCGTTGTAAAGTTCTATCGTGGCGTGAAGGGATAAAATATAAGTTTTTAATCAACTTAAGACACCGAAATCTAAAAATTAACGTAAAGTTGATAGCTTTATACGAGTAAACTTTGAACTTGAAAATTGAATGAAGGCTTATTATGAAGAACTTTTCCCGATGAAAATTTTAGAATTTATTGCAATGCAATAATATAGCCATCGCTGCAACGATCTATTAGTTTTAAGTTTTAATTGTTCTCAAAATAAAGAGCTGTTTCAAATATTACCTAATTATTACTTATATCAACCTTCTTTTACTATTAAAATTATGAACTTATTGCCTGGCCATAGCATAGAAATCTGAGCTGTATCTTAAAGTTTAAGTAGTGAAACTGGTATTATGTATTTCTTTGTTTTGTTTTGTACGTGGCATAAATGCTCTTTGATGAAAGGGAAAATGGGTGATAATGACGAAAGAAAAGGAGGGGTAAAGACAGTGAAACCATAAAAGCACGGATATTGTAAAGCTTTCCTTCATAGTCTTACTGTATTTTTGTCTGTACATCTCTCTTTCTGTCCTTTTCAAATTTTTCTCTTTCTTCCTTTTCTCTCTACGTGATTACGGAGCAGAAGATGTATGGTGACAGCAAAGTAATTAAAAACAAGAAGGAGAAAATGAAACTAAAAAGAAAAAAGAAAAGGAAAAAAATTTATAATCTCAGAAGAAATATTATGAAAAGCCTTGACAAAGCCTTTCCCTTTCCTTTTTTTCCCCCCTCACTTTGTACAATTCTAAGCCATAACGAGAAATACGATTCTCATTATTTACGAAAAACACGATATTGGAACAAATTAGACGATAGTAAGAAATCTAAATTTGACTGCAAAATTAATTTTAAACCTCTGATAAACCGTAATATTCTAGTCCTTTCATACACGCTATTGTTATTTTGTATTTGTTTGGATTTTCTAATTTTACTGTCTAAAGAAATTTATCTTTGCTTTTAAGAGACTTCAAACTCACACATATTAGTTATTTATCTCTAACATATTATTATTATAAATTTGAGGTATCTAACGTGAACTTTATGAATCTATGGGTTATCAGCATACGAGAATTTCTATGAGCGAGGCAAAATGGTCCTACCAATTTGACCGGGAAAGGTATCTTCACATAGCCTTAAGGGTACTTTTATATGCAACAATCTACACGGGACCGACGGTTTTACTTATCCTCCGAAGGAAGTTGTGCTACGGATTTTTTTATCGCTCTATAAATATATATATATATTTAACGGCTGGGTTTGAACCCAAGAACATTGGGTCCTGTGTCAAGCACTTCACCACAAGACCACCAAAGATCAACAATATTTCTTGAATGAAATTATTTAAAACGTATCCTTTTTTTAGGGCAAACAACTTTCAAATTATAATTATTTAAGGGAGCAGTACTAGTATATAAATCCTAAAAAACTACAACCATTAGCTAAATATTATTGTTTGTAAGGCAGGCATAAGGTTTGGTTTTCCTTTAAGGTGATTTATAGTTACGTGCGTGGGAATACCTTTATAGGATTAACTATAGGTGTTATATTATTAAATCAAGTAAACAAGATAAATAATCACTTTAATTTAATAGAATTATATAATCTAAAATTTTTATTTCTTATCATATAGCTCAAAGTGAAATACATTGTTCTCAAGATCAAAACTTCCTTAAAAATCTGTATGAATAGTTATTTCAAAAAGTTTTAAAAAAATCAAGTGATTTTTAATAGCTTTGATGGCTCCATAGCTTTTAGACGTCATTTCCCGAAGGAACCTGTTTGTGATTTGACATTAGTTTATTTAAGTTTTGTTGTCTTGCGTTATTTTTTGTTTTATTTGTTACTTGATAACCCTTAATGTTGTTTAGGATGTATATGCCTATTCTTCAAATTACTGTGACTAAATAATAAACCTAGAACATATAAAAGCCATAAAGTTGACTATATAGCCGTGATGGTAATAGGGAATTTATTTTTATTAGAGAAGTAGTAGTAGTATAATGTGTCTTAAACACCTTATTATTTAAAACTAACCACATGGCAGAAATGAGTTTTAACTTTATATCCACCCCTCGAAGGGAAAAGTAGTGTGATAATTTTAAAAAAATGATCTCTAGACTTTGATAAATGTCGACGTTTCATGACCCTCTAAAAGTGAAAAAGTTGTTTTTGTAATGTTTTATGTCTGTCTGTACCTCGGGCTAGAGTCGAAACTATTTTACCGATCGGGCTAAATCGTATCTAAGGTTTAAATAAGGTTCCCGCCGAGGGGTTGAAGTAAATTGATATTATATAACCCTAAAAGTTAAATTTCATTTTCACATGAAAGTTACTTTCAGGGAACTCTTATCATACATAAGCTAATATTTCCAAGTTTTATCATATCTCCGTAGCTATTTGAGATACGAAATAATTTATCATTGTAAAGATGTGTTACTATTAAATACAACATTCTCTTTTCTGGAATATATTTATATAAAATCAATGGTTTCTGAGCTATAAGCTAACACATATATATTTTTCTGGTGTACGTTGAAATATGAAATTGAATTTTACGCTCTTTTGTGGACAGATATGGTCCTCATTTCTCAATGTTTCTGTAAAAGTGTATATTATATCATTCATGCTATTTGATGGAGTGTTTTGCAACCATGTATACTATTTCGTTCTACATATTTTACGAGTTTTAAGTAAATGTTTGTATTTTAAAATAAAAAAAGAGAAAAAGTAGTTTTGTTGAGTGCATTGTACATTTTTTTATCATCGCATCTTAATACCTGTTCAGGTTATACGCATATATGATAAATACTCTGACGGAGTAAGAATGAGGAAGTAGCCTTTTTAGAGGTGAAATACCCGCATTTACGTGTAAGTGGTGCGGGAAACCATTTAAGAAAATTCACCCTCAATAAACCCGATTGGAATTAGAATCCCAATCTCCCTCCATACCTTCAATAAGCCAGTCTAACACCAGAGTGATTTATTATAACACTGAAGTCGAATATTAACTAATTAGCTTATTTAGTAACAAGAATTATATATTTAAGAACAAAAATGATATACTTAATAATATGAATGATATATTCTAGAAAATAACATGAGCTAGTGTAAAAAATATTAACTAATCTAATTATTCTCTAGGAGTGACTTCTGATCAATAAGCTTGTAGCCGAAGTATTTACCTTACCACACATTTCGGAATGAATTTAGAAAAAACAACATCGGCTTATAACCATCTACTATAAATAGAATTTAAATGTATCTATAAAACGTCAACATAATATTATGTGTATTAGTCACTGCAGTTATTTATTGTATATATTGACCTTTAATTTTGTAATTAAGTATTCTCTTCCAATTTGAAAATATATCTTAAAAATTACTTATCTCTAAAAACCAATACTGAAATTAGTACATAACCTGAATGGGTAGTGATACGCAGTGCTAAAAAAGAAAAATTAATTACAAGATGCATTTACCCCATTCCCCACTAATTTATTTTAAGGATTGTGATATAGGACGAGAGAAAGTTAGTTTGTAAATGGAAAACACGCCACAAAGTACGCCATCGGCCGCCTGCACAGTGTCGGAAAACAAAGGCGTTCTGTTTAGAATGAACAGTACGTAAACAAGTAATGCACCGGCGGCGTAGAACATGTGCAAAGGGGCCTGCAGCTTGGTTTAAAATATTCGGTGCAGCAGCGCTTGGACGGGACCTGTGTGTGTGCAACACGAGGACCGGCTGGCTGCTCTACAACACGAGAAAAACACTTTGAGGATCCTAAATGGTTTTCCACTCCCCCTCCACGCAAATGAGGGTTCACTTCCTCTAATTCAACCTTCCCAATTCCTAATTCATTAACGTGATTAGTACTTAAAGCGTATAACCCTAACGGGTAGTAAGATGCGGTGCTAAAATAGTATTATTAAAATATCATTATTAAAACTTTAAAACTATTTTCTATCTACAATAGAATGTGAATTCTCCTCAAACATTTTGCGAACCCCTTGGCAGCCCATCTCTATAAATTTCGCCCTTAATTTTAAATGCTATATTAGTAGTTTTTTCTGATTTATTTGTTGCAACTGAAAATAAATGGGATAACAATGGGATTAAAACACAATGTGATAATAAGTTGAATGAAGAGTGCATATGTTTCTACATTCAAAAAGCAAAAGTTATAATATTAACTGACGCGTTTAATTTATTGTATCATTATTAATAAGTATGTAAACTATTTTATGTTAGAAATTTAAATCGTTTTCTCAAGGTCAAATATAGAATATAGCCTGCACTGCCCCTCACCATATCGTTGAGCTAATTTCATAACGTTTGACTGATCTCTTGTCTTACACTGCCGCCATTATTCAAATATTTTCGCGTACACAAACGTCCTGGATCTTACCCCAAGTTAGGAACCACTGTCCTAAGACAAAATTAGCTCCCAGTATTTCACTGAAACCCTATTCTTGAGTATTTTTTTTCACTCAATAATACACAATATCAGAAAGTTAGTGCGATGAACTCATAACATTTATTTTGAATTTAAAATAATTGTATTTCTATGTTATTGTTAGCTTATTCGGTAGTACGTTTGTTTATTCAGCTTAGGGTCTAGGGATTGTTTTTCCTGGTATGGTCAAAAAATGTATCATTCATCAAATGTGGGTTCACTCTTTCATAGTGATAAATCAACGTCCGGGGGCTGGGTGTTTTGTCTGTTCTAGATTAAAGTTAGTTTATATGTCAGGTCTAATATAATCAGTCGGTTCAGAAATACTTTAAATACATAAAATAAATATAAATTAAGTTGTAATTAAAAAAAAAAGTTTTAGGGTCATCTCAGTGGTCTTAATTTGATTGTTAAATAAACCCAGAAAATATCACCTCGATGTAACATCTGGTTCTAACTGTATTACCTATTTGAGTTTGGTGATATCAAGGGGGTTGGATGGGCTTTTAACAAACTGTATCAAACCTACCAGGGATGGTTTCACAAATTTATATCGTAGGGATCGAAGCTACGTTTATCAATTAGCTGTTTAATCTCAAACCATGTTTTGCATAATAGAGTGGTAATCTGTAGTGAAAATATGAAGGCAGTGGAATCGAGCTAAATAAAATATTTTATCTTTTTCTTTTAAATATAAAATAAAAACAATGTCTTAAAATACAAATATTCTTTTAGTCATCCCTTCTTTGTTTCGTGTTTAGAGATGACTGAAGTAAACTTCATTTTAATAATATTTGTTATTTAAGTACACTCACCAACTAATCTTTAGTGACAAGGAAATTAACAGAAACTGTGTTCAATATTATCAAGAAGAGTTATGTATTTATCTTCGTGGATTATTATTAGCACCGCGTCTTACTAACCGTTCGGGTTGTACGCACTTACGCTAATGTTTAATGGTAGGGTGATTGTGAGATGAAATGAAGGACCTACAGTTTAACGTGGAATCCGAACCACGGTGGAGGCCTGGCATTCCTCACATTCACAAGATGTCTTGTCAGAGGTGAAGGAAGGGTTTGGTAATCAGATATATCTTTGCCGGGACCGGGGATCGAACCCCGGCCGCCAGCATAGAAGTCTGACACCTTACCCCTAGACCGCCAGGTCACCCTATCTTCGTGGAGTTTATACAGTTAAAAAAATCACACAATTTCTAAATATATATTACGGTAATAAAACGATGGTTAAATACATAAAACTAGTGTCACAACTTCGGTAAAAAATAGGTGATTTAAATTTATTGTTGGACGAAACTCCACAAAGCATATTATATATAAAAAAATATGAGAAAGTTTTTATTTATCCTGTATATTAAATACAATATTTATTTCCTTATCATCGGATTATATATTTATTAATATCATAGTTGTGCAAAAATACTGCCCAATACCAGTTTTCTTATGGTCTACCAATCTCAAAGGGTTTTTCAATAAATAATAAAAAATGTGTGAGCCATTTCCGATTTTTTTTTTCAAAGTAAATTGGACTTTATAAACCGAATTATTATATCAGCATGAGACTTATATATAAAACTTAGATTATAAACAACACATCACCCAGCCTCTTTCCATTAATTTATCACTGTGATATGAGGAAAAAAATGTAATCAATGATAAATATTTCGCCCACGCTGGGAAGCGAACTCTTGAGACCTTGGCTCTTCTGCGTAATCGAAACACTTGTGGCACAAAACCGGTTTCAAATGCTTTACTAACTGTTTCATTATTATCAAAATACTAATACAGTGTATTTGTATACTGACTAAGTAAATAATAATAATAATTAACTACTTGTTTATCAACTATTACAAGCGTTATCACAACTTTTTGATATTGCTTATGGACGACTTCGTTTCCTGAGTCGTTCAGATTGGCCCACGAGCCATTAAAGATTAGATCACACTTACCTATCATATCAACGTATATGCCACTCTTCAAGTACTGTTGATTTAATAATCTATATGTGTTTCCACGAAAAACAAAAATTAAAAAAATCAAATCATATCAACGTATATTTCACTCTTCAAGAACTGTTGATTTAATAATCTATATATGTTTCCACGAAAAACAAAAACAAACAAAAATCACAGATTTTGGTTCACTAGTGTTGAACGGACTGCACGTAAAATTAAATTTCACTACGACATAAATATGTAATAGATCTATTAAATTCAAATAGCATCCACTATAATTAATGTTGCTATTATTTGAAATGAGACGATACTCACTAACTTTAAAAGTAAAGATACGGGTCTTATTGTATGTCTTTTATCTGACATTGTAAATTAACAGTGCTTATCTTTGCACTTTCAATGTCAAGGTCCTAGTTAACAAATGAATACACATTTTACTCTTAATTTAGTTTGTGGAGCTGCAACAGTCTTTTCAATGTCACCGTTTGATTATTTTGTGTTTTACGGTATTTTCATTTGTTCATATAAACAATCTATACTCAAACGACCAGTTTCTAAACCTTTCTAAACAAATGTTCTAGCACCTAATCGAGGACTAAATTTGAAGCTCTTCGCCTCTTCTGGATCTTACTCAATTGCTTACCACTCTCGCTACAAACTATGTAGGTACATTTCTTCTAATATACTACCCTCCTCATCCCAAGCCAATTAGTATAAAGCACATGCCTGAACTGTTAGTGAGGCGTGGTTACAAAAAATAAGTAATTAAGTATGGATAGTCTAAATAGTTTTAAAAAATATTAAAAAACACAAAAAATATTGTTATCGCATGTTCTTTCTTGCTTTTTTACTTTATAGTATCAATTATATAGATATATACAAGTGATTACACAGATGATAGTGTCAGACTAGTAGTAAAATGAAACACCGGCGTCTGCAGTTCAAGGTTCAAAACTATGGACGCGTTCACTAGGGAGTAGAATTTTTTCATGTGAATCATGTGATATTTTCAAGGTTATTTTCCCATCTCTTATTCACGTCAATGGCGGATGCGCTTCATTTGAAATTAACTTACAGACCCTGTTACCTTTGCATCGACCATTAAATAAATCTAAAAATAAAAGGAACTGCTTCGGCTTTCACATAGTATAACGAACGCGTCATTCTCGTGTTATACTGGATTGCCGGTGACTGGGATATCAGGGTTTTTTGGCTTTTTTTCTCTCCTCTAAGCTGTTTAACACTCTCTTTCTAGGCGAATGCGGATATATTTCCTCTAAAATTCGGCTTTCATCATCACTACTTTTTCAATTATACTTATTAATGTATGCGTATAACCCGAAATGGTAACAAGACGCGCTGAAAAAAAGATATTTAAAAATAAATATAGAACTTAAAAACAACTCCATCTATACTCTTATTTATATAAATATATATTTAGAATTATATCTATGGCAATTTTTTAATTTATACATTTTAGGGTGGGGGGAAAGGGACGTGAGAAAACGCCAGTGTTTCTTTAGTTTTTATGGTAAAACATGTTTTGCTAAAATAAATAAAATATTGCTCCAGTACAAACATAGAGTTTAGTTTTCTTCACGTGTTGATAGGAACAGCTCCTGAATATCCATCATAAACATAGCGGCATTAGATAAGAAACTTTTCAAATGAAGACAAAGATTTGTCGTTAAATTCCAGGACACCGTTGTCAGATATTCAAGAACTGTTGATATCACCATGTGAAGAAAATTAAACTCTATCTTTGTACTGGAGCAATATTTAATATATTTTGTCCAAAAAAATATTTTGCCACAATAAATACAAAAACACTGGCTTTTTCTTACATTCCCTTCCATCTTACCTTAACACAAGTGCTGTTTATATATATTCTAAAAAGTTATTGGACCCCACTTGTCTAAAAAACAGATGACCAAGCGTATGGCTGCATGAAATTAGAACTACTTCCCTAAAACCAAACGAATGTTTAAAGATAAGTTTCGATCAGTCATGAATGGACTATGAGTGTTGGCTCATGTCACTTTGGCAGATTTGTTTATATGCTTGCATACAGTTTTGTTTACCTTACAAAGTTGCAAGTGTTGTTTCGATGTTACGTTCCAACTCAATGTATGTATCCAAGGACCAGTCTTTATCGTGGCTCAATGGCAAGAGTACTAAAAATAATTTGTACTCTTTTGTTTTGTGTGCTCGTCTCGTTACTTGAGAAATAAACTCGTGGCGCCATGGAGGAACGTTTCTTTTAAGTGTATCTCAGTTATATACAAAATAGTTAAAGAACATTTGTCGTAGAAAGTTAAATCTTAATCGGATAAATTGTATTTTTCATTTACCTAATTAAATATCACGTGGTAATCATTTAAGACATAAAAAAAGGTGTTGTGTACATTGTATCAACTGTGGTATCATCTATCTACTTAACGTTTGACTACCTATTCGTTACTCTACAGTATTTGTATCACACGTCGCATCAAGGTCAGTCTATGCTGCAATAATCTTGACCACTCCACAGTAAAAATTTAGGCAAGGTATTTAATGTTAGTATGGCGAACTAAATGCATTTGTTTTTAATTAGCTTGTAAATGTTAATCGTACATTTTTATAAAAGTGTAACTTGTGACTTTAATTCTATGAATTTATCAAAATATTCAACATTTATTTTAAATTTGTTAAATGGAATATTGATTTCTAAGATCTAAATATTATTTTTCAAGTAAATGGGAGTAATATAAATATTTCAGTGCTCATAAAATTATATTATTAAATATATTTGTTGACGTAGAAATCAAGTACAAAAACAGGCTCATGTCACTTTGGCAGATTTGTTTATATGCTTGCATACAGTTTTGTTTACCTTACAAAGTTGCTAGTGTTGTTTCTATGTTACGTTCCAACTCAATGTCTGTATCCAAGGACCAGTCTTTATCGTGGCTCAATGGCAAGAGTACTAAAAATAATTTGTACTCTTTTGTTTTGTGTGTTCGTCTCGTTACTTGAGAAATAAACTCGTGGCGCCATGAAGGAACGTTTCTTTTAAGTGTATCTCAGTTATATACAAAATAGTTTAAGAACATTTGTCGTAGAAAGTTAAATCTTAATCGGATAAATTGTACTTATCATTTACATAATTAAATATAACGTGGTAATCATTTAAGACATTAAAATAAAAGGTGTTGTGTACATTGTCTCAACTGTGGTATCATCTATCTATGTAACGTTTGGCTACCTATTCGTTTCTCTACAGTATTTGTATCACACGTCGCATCAAGGTCAGTCTATGTTGCAATAATCTTGACCACTCCACAGTAAGAATTTAGGCAAGGTATTTAATGTGAGTATTGCAATATAAATTCATTTGTTTTTTAATTAGCTTTTAAATGTTAATCGTGCTTTTCATCAAAGTGTAACTTGTGACTTTAATTCTATATTCTATATTCAACATTTATTTTAAATTTGCTAAATGGTATATTCATTTATAGGATCTAGCTATTATTTTTCAAGTAAATGGAAGTATTATAACATATTTCGGTGCTCAAAAAATTATATTATTAAATTTATTTGTTGACGTAAAAATAAAGTACAAAAACTTGTAGCCATCCAGTATTAAACTCTTGCCAATTTCTTGTTTCAAAATAATTCAACATTTTAGAAAGTAGTTTTTAGATAGTTTTTATTATCGATTTATTTTTAAAATTTATAAAGGTCTAAGTAATAATATCATTTATATATTAGTGAAAAACAGATTCTATTAAATACTTGTTTCAATTTGTTAGCTAGGTTTTTGAGCTAGATAAAATAGAATGAATAAAAATATAGTAACACTTAAAAATAATTTTATTAATAAAATAATATATTTAATTGTACACATGTATTAGGATTATTTAGTGACTAAATGAACGATATTTTAACTAAAATTAAAATTAGCTTCGTAATGTAACATTTTAAATATTAATTTGATACAGTACACATGTTACCTATACAATAAACTAAAATTAGTAATGACTGAATAAAACAAAATTTTGATATATACTATAATAATAAAATGTGCAATATATACAGTAAGCCTGTAGCATTTGGATCTATCGTAAAAAATTCTCCTTCGTGAGTTCTACAAGTTCAGGAACAAAACAATGGTAAGAAGGATGTTTAAAAATAGACACCTTTTTAAAAATAAATAATGAGACATTTATAAAAATATCTTAGAAATATCTTATTGCTATGATCATGGCACAAAGTTTGTTGAGCTAAAAGAATTAAAATATATCTATAAAATGACCTTAATTTTATATTAGACGACTTCAAATTTACAAAATATTACCTAAAAACTTAATCAAAAGCTCGTAGCACACGACAAAATCAAACACGCCTTTACAAAGGGAAATTAAATAGTATACATGCAATGAAAATACTTTTACCAAAAAAAAATCTTTCTTTCTGCTTAGGGCCGATTTTATGACTACTGGATGAATATTAATTTGTCCGATGAATATTATTGGGCTTGCCCAAATTGCACCAATCCACCTAGCTTGGACCTGAATTGTGCCAAGAGCTTAAAAGTGCCCCCCTTCCCCCAGACCGGACCCGAATTGCGCCAATACCCCCTTTCCTAAGACAAGACCCGAATTGCGCCAACTGTGAACATAAACAAATATTAATGCTATGGCGGGCGCTAAGAAGGACACAAGTCAAAAAATATTTTTAATCAACTATATTTAACTATATAAAACAATATCTAACATTATAACAGCACAGTAAAATTTCCATTTTAAAATCAGTGTCAATAATAGCTAAATGTAAGCTAAATTATAATATAATAACAAAAATAAAATAAAAACAGGTGATACAAAGATTTTCGGAGGGGCATATACTTCACAGAGCTTAATCTATCTATTAACAAAATCGTTAAAAATAATCACAAAATATTTTTAATTTTTGAAAACCAGTCATCAGTAAACTACCCTTAAAAGGACTTTACCCCTAAAAACAAGTGTACAGTATTAATTGTCATATTAAATACACTCAAGTTGTATGCTTTATTCAAAATTATTAAAGCTATTTTTGAGAAATTTCGAATTCTTTAAAAATTAGTAATTATTAAACTGCCCAATTTTTTTTTCTTCTGAAAATCAATTATACTGTCGTATTGATCTTTTAAAAAACTCCCAGAAATACACTTTTAACTAATCCGATGATTGGGAGGTTGGGTTTGAATCCTGTTCGAGTGAACTGAAGGGGATTTTTCCTAAATGGTTTTCCACTCTACCTCCGGGCAGATTTGGATTCACTTTATCTTCATTAAACCTATCTCATCCCAAAGTTCACTGTTATAATTAGCACATAAAAGTATAACTCGAACAGATAGTACAACGCAGTGAAAACCAAAAGTTTTTTTCGACAGTGAAAAATATAATAAAATAGTTTCGCTTACTATGCCTGCACCAAATGAGATCAACAGCCCACTATCCTGGTTTGTGGAAATGTTGACACGATTCACTCGTGGAGCACTTGCTCGAAATCATTCACAATGTATAAAGGTTGAAGGTGAAGTTGTCTCTTCTCGCACTCGTCCTTTAGGATTCTCATAGCGTCAATGTAGCTCTGCTTTTTCTTGTCTTCAAGTAGGCAAAAGACCAGAGGTATATATGACCTTTTGAAATACCCGTGAACATTAAGGAGTCGAAGAAAATGTTTCGGTGCTTTTTTCAAAAGTTCAATCCATTAACTCAATTTCCTTTTGACACAAATACCAAAGAAAAAAAGAAAATATCACAGCCGCCACCCCCCCCCCCTCTTTTTTGTTTATTACAAAAAGTTATCATCTAGAGTAGTATATGGTTCAATTGAATCTATGGCAAAACTTAATATCGTCGGAAGATTTAGGCAAATTTGGCAGTTAAATACCCGCCTCGGGGGCGTATTTGGCTAACGCGCTAGTCGTGTTGAGCTCGACTGCTGAGGACGGGGAGATTGAGGTTCGAATCTTGGTCGGGTGAACTGGGGGTGGATTTCCTAAATGTTTTCCACTCTCCCTACACGCAAATGCGGGTTCACTTCCTATAATTCAACCTTCCCAATTCCTAATCCATTAGCGTAATTATTATTTAAAGCGTATAGCCCAAACGGGTAGTAGGACGCGGTGCTAAATTATTATTATTATTATTATGGCAGTTAATGTTATTCCTGAAACATTTCCTTGCAGGTCAATGTTTTAAAATTTGTTCTCTGTATGCACCTCTTTGTGAAACAACTTCAAAGGCCTTACTTCAATCGCCTCTGCTTTTCTCTTAACAGCGTTGCTGATGGATTTTCTGTTCAAAATGTTGATCTGGTAGTGGTTCGTAGTTATGTTTGTCTTCAATCTATGAGAAAATATTTCCACCATCAAGAGTGAATATTTTGGCCTTACAGTCCATTATTTTTTGTTTAGTGCATCTCAACCTCTCATCCTTCATCAAATTCAATTTATTCACCTGTAGATACGTAGAATTATTATAGACAATCTGATTTTTCCCGCATTTACTATAAACATCGCTAATATCACAGCCCACACAAGACCCGAACAAAAATAAAACAATTACACATCTGTACATTTACCGTTGCCGAGATAATTTGTTTATACTGGCCAGATGGATGTCAGAAAAGCTATTACAGATCTTATCGGGGACTTTAGAGCGTTTATACATTCATTTACCTAAGGAAGGGAAAACAAGACGTGGCGAGAGCTTGTTTGCGTTGGAGTTTGTTTAGTTCATCCTCCCTCATTTACCTGCATTAGACTTGACGCATTTCGGGTCTGGGTTAAGTGAACATTTTTTTAATCCCTTGATCACTGGCGCAGTTCAGACTTGACAATATTTTTATCTGGTCGATAAGTTAAAAGTGCGTCTAATAACAGCCAAATAGCATTTATATGCCAGATAAATGTATTTATCAATCACATTTTTATCAGAAGGTTTAAGTACCTTATAACTTGTATCTTAACGTTAAAATGAGTGATGCCATAGTGACACTTTGTTTTACATGATGTTTACCCCTATCAGAATCTGTTTTTAGGTTAAAATCTTGGTTCACGTGTTTATTAGGCACAGGCGTAGGCTCTAACTGTATATGAAGTTAGAATAATCGTACTTAGCACCACGTCTTACTACCTGTTCGGGTTATACGCTTATAAAGCTAGAACATTAACTCAAACTTTTATAAAAACTGATAATCTATCTGTATAGTTATAGTTATATAAGAACAATTTATTTAAATTTGAGTACAATAAATAAAATTTTGTAAACGTTGTACTGAAATATTGACCACATTTTGGCAGACACTGAAATTAATACTCGCAAGTCAACCTAGCTTCTGCACCCACGTGACGCCAAATGTTTACTTGCACTTATTTAGCCGCCAGTATTTAATAAATGTTGAGCAATGTAGCTTCTAGCCATGTTGTACTTATGCGCTCACTATTAAAAACAATAACAACCTTGCGTTTTATAGATAAAAATATATTTATCCTACATATAACTATCCAGCAGAAAAATTCAGTTAATAATACGCGTAAAATATTAAAGTGGCTAATAACCTTTATCTGGTAGCTTACTTTAACTTCCCGATAGCAATATGTATCCGGTAGTCATAATACCGGCCCTAGATAGAACATTTATTTACAAATATGTGCTTCAGAAATAAATCCCATATCGGTGGGTGGCGTAGTTAGCTTACGCGCTTGTATCATGTTGAGCTAGACTGTTGAGAATTGGGAGATAAAGGTTCAGGTGAACTTGGGGTGGTTTTTCCTAAATGGTTTTCTATTCTACGTGCATGCAAATGTCGTTTCAATTCTTCTATGCACAACCTTCCCAACTCCTAGCCCATTAGCATAATTAGTACTTAAGCGTAGAACCCGAACGGATAGTAAGACGTGGTGCTAAGTATTATCCAGAAATAAAAAATATCCCCTCCCAACACAGCCCTCTCCAGCTTAGTTTAAGTCTCACTAGGAATGTGAATATTACAACCATACAAGCAAACAAGATACTAAGTTCGTTGTCTGTATTATCTTCTTATAACAGCAACTGTGTGAATAAAAATGTAGGGTAAGTATTGATAAATTTATAAAAAGATTGATTGTATTTTAAAAATATACTTATTCAACATGCATGCTTAAAGCTTAGAGAAAAACATTTAAAAACTACCCAAAAAGGACGCAAAGCAAGAAAATATGACCTAAGCCCACAAAATGACCAAGCCAAAGTTGAAAATTATATATAAAAAGTGTTAACAATCTGGAAACTATGAATAACATTTATTTAAACATGAGCATCATCCTTTATGTGGAAAAAATGACATTTAACAAAATTCGAATTTGGTTATACTTTCCACTTAAAGTATCACATCACATAACTTAGCGTATGCATTTAAAAATAGTTATAGTAATTTTAAATGTCATACAACCCACTTTGGTGGCTGCATGGTATATCGCGTTACTCTCGCAGTAGACAATACTGCAAATTTTGACGAGATTGAGGTTAAAATTTCGGTCAGGCTTACTGATATTTACTTCCCCAATTATTTTCCACACTCCCTCCACGTAAATGCGCGCAAAATCTCTCTAAATATAAACTTCCTAGTCTCTAAAACCATTAGAGTAATTAGTACATAAACGTATAACGCGAAATAGTAGTAAGACAAGGTGTTAAACAAAGTTAAAAGTATAATTTCAAAGTATCAGTAAATATTTGGAATATTGACCTTAAATCACTGATTTTAATAATTTTCAGTTCTAATAATAATATAATGCATATGGGCTACATTATTTAGATCGGTTTGTGTATAGATTAGCCAGTACTAATGTACCGTCTCCTAGGAGAAGCCCGAATGTACTAATCATACATCCTTTCCGTGGAAGCTCTTTCCATGTCCCGATGAGATAAGAAGATGGTGATAGTGAGTATGTTTGTGTGTGGAACCAGTGGAAACACATACAACGTAACTTAAGCCTAATTAACCAAAATCTGGTGACCTTTGTGATACTTTCCCTTTTGGAAACAATATCTAAGGTACACACTAGGAATTGACCTCAAGATACGTAGTCAGCTGCACTGACCCCCACATCACGTGACCGGTTATTCCCAGTTCTGATACTGTCATACCTAACAAATATTGTTAGATTTTTTTCCAATCACAAACCTATTCATACTCAATGACCTATTTATAGTAAAAACCAGTGGCTATGAAACAGAAAACCTCTTACGTTCAACTTTTAATCGTGATTGACATTTTGAGTACCCCTGATTTAGAGATATAAATAGCATCACTCAGTAGAGCTACTCTATTGCATTAGCCTTTGTAAAAGCACTACTCTACTTATTGTTTACATTTGATGCCTTTTGGTTTCTTGATGTAGCTTGAAAGGGTGTTCATGTCAATGGGTGATTAATTAAAATGGTCTGAATATATAACTAAAACGTTAAAGGTCAAGTAAAATACCATTAAGAAGATGAAATATAATGATAGAAATAGATTAGAATATCTCTTAAGTTAGATAGTGGGTGATATGCTAAAGTAAAGGATTGATGATTAATGTAATGAAAGTAATGAAAAGCCAGATTTATTTTCTTAAATAAAATTTCATTATATTATCATTGTCATTATTATCGCCATAAAACTGTTTATTACTACCATACACATAATTAACTAGGAAAAAATGAATTGATTGTTACTATTTTTTCAGTATATAAATAAGAGTATTGCATAATTACTTAAATAGCGTCACCTGCTTGTTTTTTTTATATAAAATCATAGTATGTTTCCAAACACACGGTTGGGTAGGCTAGCTCTAGGTCTAAGGGCTTCTTTTTGAAACCTGGTTGGCACAAAAATTAATTTATAATTTATTTTAGTGCGTGGTTTATTATATGGATATAATAATCCAATAAATTTAAATAAGATATTTAATTTTGTAAATCCTCCTTTGTAGTCTAGTGTTCAGGGTTCCTGGGAAAAGATCCAGAGGTCCCGAGTTCAACCCCTGGTATTTACAAAATTTATTTGTTGGTCAGTTGGTCTGGAACGCGATCAAACTCATTCTCGTGAGGACAAAATGAGGAGCTACTTGAATAACGATGTAGCAGCTTCAGTTTAGAAAACTGAGATTAATTACTGGAGGGTCCATTGTGCTGATTATATGACACCCTCTGGACTCTATTAAAAAATGTTGATGTTTCCAAACACATGGTTGGGTAGGCTAGCTCTAGGTCTAAGGGCCTCTTCTTGAAACCTGGCTGGCACATAAATTAATGTATAATTTATTTTATTGTTTGGTTTATTATATGGATATAATAATCCTATAAATTTAAATAAGATATTTAATTTTGTAAATACTCCTCTGTAGTCTAGTGTTCAGGGTTCCAGGGAAAAGATCCAAAGGTCCCGAGTTCAACCCCTTGCATTTACAAAATTTATTTGTTGGTCAGTTGGTCTGAAATGAGATCAAACTCAGCCTCGTGAGGAAAAAATTAGGAGCTTCTTGAATAACGATGTAGCAGCTTGAGTTTAGAAAACTGAGATTAATTACTGGAGGGTCCATTGTGCTGATTATATGACACCCTCTGGACTCTATTAAAAAATGTTGAGTATCATTTACGGTGGTGGTCGCTTGCTCAGTTTAGCTTGCTTGTGGTTTTTTAGGTAATAAACCTTACACTCTACACAAATTAAGTTTATTATTTAATATAATTATATAAAGCTAGTATTAAAACGTGCACGATAAATACATCGGAAAATAAAAAAAAACTATTTTCTCAACAAAATTTATTTTAATTTTGTTTTCTTTTAAATAAATACATAGGCCTACATGTTTAAGTAAATTTAAAAGCTTGTTTTAACTGATTACATTAAATGTATTAAATTTTACAAACCTATTAACTACAAGTGTTTGATTTTTTATATATTACATAATAACTTTCTATAGATGAACGTGAAAATATTTAAATCAGAATGACTGAATGCTTACTAAACTATTAAATATTTACTAACACACATACAAGTTATATTATTCATTTGTAGTTTATTTTTATTTATTTACTTTTTATCTTACAATGCTAAGGCTTGAGATATATTTTAAATTAATGGTAGAATAGTTCTGAACCATTATACATTTAATTTTTGCCTTTAGGAGGTGTTTTTTTTTTCAATTGCTTGAGCCACTTCTCATGGTGCTCATATTGTTTAGACGTAACTTCACATAAGACACTTTTGCGCGGACATACCATACCTGACATGCTCGACTACAGTCGATTGTAACGGTCATTTTAACTAACTAAATAACAAACATTTTATCTCCTTATTAAACCAACACAAAGACACCACACCACCTTCTCCGGCACTCAGACACTACCGCCAAATAAAGGTATGGATACACGGAGCCGATCCGCACCACACCGCACTTTCTAACAATTTTTTGATTCTTTATAGACTGAGTTCTACTACAAAATATGTTTGTATTTTTACATTTACTTGCATAGGTTTTCAACTATTTTCATAAAATTAAGTTAGCTATTAATTACGAAGAATAAAGTTTTAAGTTAGCTATAATTAAGAAGAATATTTGTTGTTCAATAAGTTGTATATAATATTGTTTATATTGTACGTAATGTTGAAAACAATGACTACAGCGTCACACGTGCAAAGGTTGAGAAATAAGTACCTAGTTTTACCATTAAAACAAAGCTCGGAAGCTCCCGAACATTTATTTCCGGTGTTAGGAGGCTACATGGTCCGCACCGTACCGCAAAAGAGCGGAGCAATGCTCTCTCTCGACGACTCGTCCGCACCGGTGCGATGCAGCTCCGTGTAGCCGGTCCTTTAGAGTATATTATGTTTCACCAAGGTCACAGGTCCTGTAAATGAAAGGTAGCTCGCCAAGTCTTATTCTCGCCAAGACAGGGTGTTTTTTTCCTAAATTATTTTATAATCTTCCTCTACGTAAATGAGGGTTCAATAAAACTAAGATTATTTTCCCTCCCCACCCATTAAAGTGCGAAAATACCTGACAGGTAGTACGGCAGTAAGACCTCAATCACTCTACTGACCCACTCAACCTCGTTCTTGCATACCAGCCTTCTTCTTTCCTTAAATGCAAATTAGGGTACATTTCATTTAAATTATACCTCCCTAATTGCTAGTACAGATTCAATATATGGATAGCCCAGATTAAAATTCAAACACGACGAACAAACAAACAAAAAAATTAATTAATAATTAAAATTACTAAAAGTGAAAACTATGTTCATTGGAAGTAATGCAATTTGTTTGCAGGTTTAGCATTTTGTTTACTTTAACCTATAGACTCTACTTGGTTTGGACAATAATTTGGTGAGAGTGAACAATTTATGATTTAAACAATTGTATGATATTGCTAGTTCTATCGGTCGATACTTTATACATGACTAGACTAACAAAATTTAACTTCTTGTATATTTAGATAAGATTTGTTAAAGATAATATAGGTTGATTTGAGAATAGTTTTGAATACTAACAAACGCTTCTAATGTGACAGTAACTATGAGCTAAATTAAGAGGGAACACGCCAACACCAAAAATAAGATAGAAAGTCATACACTAGTGACACCATTCCCAGTGCACGCTGCTTTAATTCGAACTCGCCATAGCGTAGTTAGCTGTAACGATAATTATTAAGATTAATTGAAATAATACTAAAATGTAATTATTGATGATTAATTTTTTTGGTATTTTGGAAATTTAGGGGGAGGCGCCTATCTGGTTTCTAGTCTTTCATATTCAAATTTAAGAATGTTCTTCATTGTGTCTTAGGGTTGTCTTTACACTAGCCACCTCAATTTCAATCTTCCACAACACCGATAAGTAGTTTATTCTTCTAGTTTTGGGAAATTAGAAAAAAATATATCCCCAACCCCTAATTATAAAGACATCACTTATCAACAGTATAGTAAATCTAATCGAATTTTCACCCAAAAACCAAGTATAGCTTGAAGTGTTATTTGGGAGGTCAAATAACCCATATATATCCATATTAAACAGAATTGTTAAGAGTCGTTTTCTAAAAATTTGGAATTGAAAAAAGTCACTCACCAGTAAACCACCCTTAATTTGAGAGCTAGGGTCAAATTTTAAAAAAAATCCTTAGTGTTAGCCCCATAACACATCAAATTTAAACAAAATCCCTCAAGATGTTTAAAATCTATGGCCAGTGACAGACAGATTATTGTAGAACTCCCTCTTTTGGTGTTCAGAAGTACTGTACATAAAGCTTAATGATTTATTATAATCTCGAGGTCAAATATGTTTATAGGTACAGTATTTTTTTAATATAAGAAAGTAAAGAAAGAAAGAGATATGTGAAGCCTCTAACACAAGAAGATCGTTTATTCATTCACAACCCTTTAGTGGAATATTTAACCCACATATAGAAGGGCTAATTCCTCACGCCTACCCGGTCGCTACGCACACATCAATATTTCAAACACCATCACGTTGCCATAACAGAATGTAAGTAATTGTGCACATTCCTTGCTCACAATCCAAAATGGTGCCAAGGTCAAACGTGGAGATATCCCCANGTGGCTTAGGGTTGTCTTTACACTAGCCACCTCAATTTCAATCTTCCACAACACCGATAAGTAGTTTATTCTTCTAGTTTTGGAAAATTAGAAAACAATATCATATCACCAACCCCTAATTATAAAGACATCACTTATAATAATATAATATTTAGCACCGCGTCTTACTACCCGTTCGGGTTATACGCTTTAAGTACTAATTACTCTAATGGATTAGGAATTGGTAAGGTTAAATTAGAGGAAGTGAACCCGCATTTGTGTGGAGGGAGAGTGGAAAACCATTTAGGCAAAACCACCCCCAGTTCACCCGACCGAGATTCGAACCTCGGTCTCCCCGTCCTCAGCAGTCGAGCTCAACACGACAAGCGCGTTAGCCAACTACGCCACTGAGGCGGGTGACATCACTTATCAACAGTATAGTAAATCTAATAGAATTTTCACCCAAAAACCAAGTATAGCTTGAAATGTTATTTGGGAGGTCAAATAACCCATTTATATCCATATTAAACAGAATTGTTAAGAGTCGTTTTCTAAAAATTTGGAATTGAAAAAAGTCACTCGCCAGTAAACCACCCTTAATTTGAGAGCTAGGGTCAAATTTTAAAAAAAATCCTTAGTGTTAGCCCCATAACACATCAAATTTAAACAAAATCCCTCAAGATGTTTAAAATCTATGGCCAGTGACAGACAGATTATTGTAGAACTCCCTCTTTTGGTGTTCAGAAGTACTGTACATAAAGCTTAATGATTTATTATAATCTCGAGGTCAAATATGTTTATAGGTACAGTATTTTTTTAATATAAGAAAGTAAAGAAAGAAAGAGATATGTGAAGCCTCTAACACAAGAAGATCGTTTATTCATTCACAACCCTTTAGTGGAATATTTAACCCACATATAGAAGGGCTAATTCCTCACGCCTACCCGGTCGCTACGCACACATCAATATTTCAAACACCATCACGTTGCCATAACAGAATGTAAGTAATTGTGCACATTCCTTGCTCACAATCCAAAATGGTGCCAAGGTCAAACGTGGAGATATCCCCACGCATATTTCTCAGGGTTATACCAAGAGATAATGTTTATTTCTTGTGCGGCACGAAAGCGTTTAACCAATCATGTATGCTGGTGTAAATATACCATACGTTATATTGTCTTATTTTCGACTAAACCCTTCCCCCTCCTCCCGCATTATTATTTTCAATACACATATTGAAGAATCATCATAGAATCTACCATAAAATATGAGTGACTATCGACATTTAATTAAATTAAATTTTCGAAATAAAATATAGCCTATGCTACTCGCTGATAATGTAGCTATATATCAGTGAAAGAATTTTTAAAATCGGTCCAGTAGTTTTTGAGTTTATCCATTAGAAACAAAAAATAAAATCTTTCCTCTTTATAATATTAGTATAGATTGTTTGCTTAATAAATAAATATTAATATGACCTGCTTCGATGGCTGCATACTCCTAGATGTCACTCCCTTTTTAGGCTTTATGACAGGGATATTGGTGTTCAATCCCGGTCTGGTGTATTGAGTGTGGTTTTTTTTAAATGATTTTTCACACTTTTTTATTGTCATGATACATTTCCTCTTAATTCAACCCTCCTAATTATTAACCCATTAGCGTAATTATTAGTACGTAAGCGTGGCATTGAAAATATATTTTTTTTAATTGTGAGTTTATTATGGTAATATTATGATATGTTTGGGTTTGCTAGAATAGTAATGGATATGGGATTGTTGTAGTAATATTGATATGCGTTTGTTATGAAAAAAAGACATGGGTATGTAATAGTAATCACGGATTTGCATTTTTTATGCTATTAATTGATCTGTTTATTATGGTAATTGAAGATATGTGTTTGTAACAGTAATATTTTTCTAAAATATTATATTTTAATAAAGCAAGATAATATTTTATTAGTATAAGAAATATTAAATTAAATATATGTTTAACAGGCTAATGTTTTGCAATTACTTGCAATTAGAAAATGAGGTGTCATAAATCTTATCGTTACTACAATATTATTATTTTTCTTTGGATATAAATGATCTATCAATTTCAAGATGAAATATCTCCTTGGATTCGAAGTTTATTTTTTTCCTTGGTGGTCAAGTTAAAAAGAAAAAAATTAATACTAAAGTAAATAGAGCAATACATTATATTAATAGAAAATAACCGTGGTTCACGTGGCTTAAGACGTCAGTCCTTACATCATATTAAAAAAGCATATACGTTTGTCTTGGGTCTTAAGTTCAAAGAATATTCCTATAAAATTTTATTAAAATTTACCCAAGCATTTGGCAGTAATCTTTAACAAATATAAAAATAAGGTCGTGTTAAAACAGGACTTCAATAAGCTTTGTTGGTAATAAAAATTATTTTGATTTTTTTTTCAACTTCTTATAACACCGAACCGCTTATAAGAGGCACTGTATTACCCATAATTCTATGTGTCATCGGCATTAAGCATAACAGTTGTCTCGATGACATTATAAAAAAAATTTGTAACTAAAATCAAAACTTGTTGGCTTCTAGCTGGCGTTTAAAAGCATTATGGGTAGTTAGACAGACAGTGTGTGAACTTCTAAGTCTATAAATAAGAAGGAACTGACTGTTTCATGCTTTATCTTCGATGAATGGTTGAATCAAACTTTATGGTACTAACAATCAACTACATATAAGAACAAGTTTTATTGAATTCCATGTAAATGTTGGTTCTTAATTTGAGAGAGAAGGCAACACAAAGTAATATTATTATAAATCTTTCATAACAAAAACCCATTTAGATTAAAATAAAGCAAAATATAAAAATTCCAGTATATATATATTCAATTTATTTTATATAAATATTGATCTAAGCAATTATTGAATTATTACATTTTTGTAGCTTTTGATAAGAAACATACTAAAGAAATAGAAAAAGCCAAAGTCGAATTCTACAATTTGAATGACAAATATTCAAGAACTGCTGAGATGGCAACTTCTAGAAATTCATACTAAATATATCTACTTAAGCAATGTTTTATTTTTTCTTGCTATAAATATTTTCCGTTATAAAAACCACAATAATACGGACCATAACTTGCAGCTCACACCCAATTCGGTGGCCGCGTGGTCTCGTGTTAAACAAGACTGCTGAAGACGGGAATATCGGGGTTCAAATCCCAATCAAGTTTACTGAGGGTGAATTCTTCAAAATGATTCTCCACACTCCTTCCAAGCAAATATGGGTACATTTACTCTAAAGTAAACCTTAAGTGAGACACGGTGCTAAGAAAAACTTTATTCGGATTTTTATAGGAGCGCTCACACCCAATTCGGTGGCCGCGTGGTCTAGTGTTAAACAAGACTGCTGAAGACGGGAATATCGGGGTTCAAATCCCAATCGAGTTTACTGAGGGTGAATTCTTCAAAATGATTCTCCACACTCCTTCCACGCAAATATGGGTGCATTTACTCTAAAGTAAACCTTAAGTGAGACACGGTGCTAAGAAAAACTTTATTCGGATTTTTATAGGTAGCCAACATTAGATAAACACCATTGATTGAAAGTCACTAAAACTTTGCATTTTAGTAATATTTATTATTTTATTTATTAATTATTAAATTTATTTAAAAAGTTGTCTAAGACTTCCAATAATATTTCCTTATGGTTTACTGGTGTAATTTATGTTTACATGATTAATTAAATAGACTAATAAAGTAAATAGGATTAGGTATATTATCCCATAACTTTGTGGCAACATGATTTTCTGATTTTCAAATAAGGGCTTCCTTATGAAAATAAGACTTTTGTTATCTGTTTCTGTACCTAATGAAAAAGAATAACTTATCTGTACAGAGATTTGAACCCTGGTAGCCCAGTTTTCCACACCAGCCACTCCCTCGACTAATCTATCATGTATCTAATTTCAGTGTGGCATTAATATATACACTTGATAATTACATGGATCCTATCCCGGATGGATCAATCATTAGAGTTTTATACACGTAGTTCCTGGGCGACAGGGTTAAAATCCCTGTTTGGGTGTAATATTTATTATATTCATACACTCTCTCAATCATAATGTAATCTTAGATTTCGTGTTTGCGTATATTTACTCTATGTGTATACACAATAACTAATTTAGGGCAACCTGGTGGTCTAGGTCTAAGGCGTCAGACTTCTATGCTGGGGGTCGAGGGTTCAATCCTTGGTCCCAGCACATATTTATCTGATTACCAAACCCTTCCTTCACCTCTGACAAGACGTGTATTAATCACAACTTGTGAATATGAGGAATGCCAGGCCTCCACCGTGGTTCGGATTCCACGTTAAGCTGTAGGTCCTCCATTTCATCTCACAGACACCCTACCATTACACATTAGCATAAGTGCGTATATCCCAAACGGGTAGTAAGACTTGGTGCTAATAATAATAATAATAATAATAATAATAATAATTTAATTAATTTGAAGTTAATTATATTTTACTTTTAACGCTATGTTGGCCTCAGGGTTTATGGGTTAAAGTTATCGACTCAGGACCTAATGTGCGTTGGTTCAAACCCAGCTGGGGTAGAAGGAATTTCTTGAGAGATTAAAATCCGTAGCACAACTTCTTTCGAATAGGAAATAAAGCTGTAGGTCACATGTCATCTGTGGTATGTAACATAGCCCCGGAAGGTATGTGAAAATACTTTTATGGCAAAATTAGTGAGACCTATCTCTCACTCATAGAAATTCTCGTGTTCTGACTTAATTACTCAGTTCAAAAAGTAAATGTTATATACCTTAAATAAATAAAATAAGATTGTTAACGCTAGGAAATGTAATCTTTTAAATAGACATGATATTAACAAATAATATTTTATCGTAATGCCTAATTGTATTGTTTAGTATGTGCGTCTCTAATTGCATCCATAAACATAATATACACCACATGTTCGAAACGAAATCGATAATCATAACTGTGATATTGAAATTAAGTTTAGAGTGGGATTTAGTTTACTAATTATTAATTTAATACATATATTTATTATATGTAGCCTCAATAGTGGGCCATGACATAGCGTGTTTTAAACATGGTAAATACTTGTATTGTATTAATAACATGGTAGGAACCATGTTTTATAAAATACAAACATTCAATTTGCGGTCAATCCTTTGTAAAAAAAAAATATTTTTTTATTTCGATGTTCATGCTATCTACCAAAAGGGACAGCTGTTTATAACATGAAGTGTGAACATATAAAGGTAGTTTTACCAAAAAATAAATTAATTGAAAATATTGAACCGGCTTTACATAAATAAATGCTTTGAATTAATAATCACTTGGTCATTCATGGCTATTTTAAACTATTTCTCCACTATAGCTTTATTTTAAAATTAATTTCAAAGCATTATACAAAAATATTTTAGAATCAGTATTATTTTTTTGAAAAAACACCCCCATGTTTCAAAAATGGGTGATAATTTAACGTGTTTGGATTAAGTTTGAAAAATATAAGTGTGTTTCATAATACTCTACTCAATCTAAGATGTACTTTCATTTAATCGTTCATAGCTTTATGTAACGACTTATAATCCTTATGGGCGTTAAATATAATATATAATTTTGTCCGAAGTACTAAAAAAATTTCCAGGGAAAAATAGTTGAATTAAATAAATTACTCAATTTACCCTTGCATCTACACGCGTATTTATATACTATATTCTGTAAAATATTACATTGAATTAGCAATTGGTAAGTATCAATTTAAGTAATATATTATATTTACATAATTCTTCATTAATTGCCTTTTTTAAAGATATTTATAAAATAAATCTTGATTATTAAAAAAAATGTTGACGTTGTCAATCATAATTAAGTATAAATAAGTATTTGAAGCTTTAAATCTTTGATTGAATATAAAATATTTGTCAACTTTCGATTTGTGTTGGATACAAATAAATCCTGCTCTGTAAATTACAAGGATCTGCCAAATAAATATATTAAAATGTAAAATATATATTTATGTTCAATTTTTGTACATTATTCTTAGGTCAAAAGGTATATTAAAATGTAAAATATACATTTATGTTCAATTTTTGTACATTCTTCTTAGGTCAAAAGGTTATGAGCTTGCTGACAAAATTTAGAGGGTCGGGGGGAAAATATCAAAATCCTCAATGATCTAGATGGGGTATATTCACTATTTAAACTTTTTTTTAAATCCGTAAATCTTGATATAAAAATAAAAATAAACTGCATCGTTATTAGATATCTCTGACCTGGTGGTCTAGGGGTAAGGTGTCACCCTTCTGTGCTGGAGGTCAGGGGTTCAATCCTCGGTCCCAGCACGGATTTATCTGATTTCCAAACTCTTCCATCTGCTCTGACAATTCGTGTATTAATCACAACTTGTGAATGTGTGGAATGCAAGGCCTCCACCGTGGTTCAGATTCCACGTTAAACTGTAGGTCCTCTATTTCATCTAACAATTACCCTACCATTACACATTAGCGTAAATTCGTACAACCCAAAAGGTTAATAATAATAATAATAATTATTATTATTATTATCTTTCATGAGCAATATTGACTGACTACGAATAAAACTTATAGTTCAAGAGGTAATCTATAACCTGATTTTAATTGGAAGAACAGCTTATAAAACCCAAACATATTTATTTTATGTTACAACGATTTTACAAAGATAAGTTATTTAGTTTCTTAAATAGTTGCGGAGATATGATTAGAATAGGACATTTCTGCTTATAAAAGTATCCTAAAATTCATTTTCATGGGAAAATGAGTGCTACAATTTTGTTTGTAATATTAAACAGTGCGTAAACATAAAATGTAATCAAAATTATTACAAGTGAATTTGAAAAATGTAGATTTTTTTTTTCTATTTTTACCCTTCAGTAAACTACCCTTAAGTTTAGTGCTAAATATCTAGTTTTAAAATATCCTTCAAGAACCTTTTAAAATCCCTAGATACAAAGTTTTAGGCCGATCGGTAAAATGGTTGTGGTTCTAGGCTGAGATACAAACAAACGGCATCGTCAAAAACTACTTTTCTCAAGGACGTAATTAAACGTCAACCTTTATCCAAATATCAATTTAATTTTGTGACAATCACAATCCGAGAGGCTGAGAGGAAATAAAATAAAGTAATATTAAAACGATATAACGACTGACTAAAAATAACTAGTTGCGTGATGCATTTGATGAAAGATGAGACAAAAAATAAACAACTAGATAATGGCAGACCTATATGGGGAAGGGATAAAAAAAATAAAGACCACGTGGGAAGCTCAGAGAAGGAAGCGAGAAATTATTTGCCTGGCCTTGTCTTGGTCCCTCCAGGAACAGATGTTCTCAAAACCCTCCATCATAATCATCTTTCAACTTCACAAAAACCCATACTCTTAAAGACATGTATCATATCAGTGTCTGAAATATGGAAGATAATGAAATGATTCTTTATTTATATGTTTAAATAATTATTTCCTCCAGTCTGTATGTTCCCAAGATAGATAAAATGCTTACATTCTCATGTAGAGAAAGTATTGTAATCGTAAAAATTTTCCATCTCGTGTATGATGAATTTATAAAAAATGTATGTGCCCTCTGGCACGAAGATTAGAGTCTTTCAACTCTTTCTCTCCTTACGTATATGTCTTTGCAAGTCCCTGAGGTTGAAACCAAAACTCTTTGATGGATTTNTTCAAAACCGATATAAACAATGTTAAAAGATCATTAATTCGACCTTGGTGGTCTTGAAATAAAATTTTCAATTTTCGCCTCAGGACACCATGTTTGTTGGTTCAAGACCAGCCTAAGTCGACAGATTTTTCTTGAGCGTTAAAAATTCACAGCTCAACTTTATTCGTAGTGGTATTAAGGCCGTTGGTTCCATGTCGGTTGTGGCATGTAAATAAACCCTGAAAGTTATGTAAAAATACCTTTCCTGGAAAAATTGGTAAGTTCTTTCACGGTGGCTAATATAAATGCAACGGGGAGGGTCACAGAGAATTACATTTCCTGAACTACTCAGCCAAATTGGATTTCTACCAGATGGTGCAGGCAGCACTAGCCAGCCTAAGGGCTGAGTTCATACCCACCTCTAGATGGATATAGATAGGCCCTACAACCCATAAACCCAACCTTCAGATTGTTGACATAAAAAATATCAATACAGGTATATTTTTTACTATTATTACTCTATCCATTAAATTAAATCTAGTACTGAAGACTGTTGAGAACGGGGATATCGAGGCTCAAATATCGGTTGGGTGAACTGGGGGTGGTTTTTCCTAAATGGTTTTCCACTCTCCCTCCACGCAAATGGGGGTTCACTTCCTATAATTTCACCTTCCCAATTCCTAATATATTAGCGTTATTAATATTTAAAGCATATAATCCGAACGGGTAGTAAGATGCGGTGCTAAATAATAATAATATTACTGAAGAGTAATTAGAAAATGGCTCTGACGACGTAATTTAAACTAGATATCTGTGGAGGGTACTACATAAAATATAATACTATATACTTGTATATATGTGAAACATTCGTGTAAAAAAACTAATGACTTATTTTGAATTATTATTATTATTATTATTAGCACCGCGTCTTACTACCCGTTCGGGTTATACGCACTTACGCTAATGTGTAATGGTTGGGTGATTGTGAGATGAAATGGAGGACCTACAGTTTAACGTGGAATCCGAACCACGGTGGAGGCCTGGCATTCCTCACATTCACAAGATGTCTTGTCAGAGGTGAAGGAAGGGTTTGGTAATCAAATAAATCTTTGCCGGGACCGAGGATTGAACCCCGGCCGCCAGCACAGAAGTCTGACACCTTACGCCTAGACCACCAGGTCACCCGAATTTTTAATTAAAAAATATATTATAGCTTATCTGACAAAATATGTATGGACGTGTCGTATCATTTAATTTATAGTATATGTACCTTCAACATCAAAGTTAACTGCTTCATTTACCACATGGTCACTCTAATGTTAGACTAGACTGCTAATGACAGGGATATTGGGGTTCAAATCCCGGTAGTTTGTACTGATTTTTTTTTCAAAATGGTTTTACAATTCCCCTCCACGCAAATGCGGGAACTATTAATCAAATATAACCTTTTTAATCCCTAAAATCACTAGCGTAATTAGTGAATAAGTGTATAAAACCAAACGGTTAGTAAGAGGCGGGGGTAAAAAAAACAGCTTTTTATTTATTTAATTTATGCTCTTTGTTAATCTGTAATGCTCTTTTTTCCGTTATGTTCTTGTAGAAATGTGAGTAATATATTTTCCCTTTAAATCTTACGATTGTTCTTATGAAAATACTGCGTTTTCTATTATTTGTGTTCGCTTTTGCACTCAATTTGGGATTATTAAGGTTTTTTCAATGATTGTATTTAAAATGTATTGGTTTAAATATTTTATTTGGAATCGTTGTGGTACTCTCGATATTATACAAGAACAAACTATTTAAAGAATGCATCCAGTTGTTGAATTATCAGATAGTTCGATACGGTTTTGATATATGTATATCCACATTAATTATTCAAACACTTCTAAGCATCATAGGAAGATAAAATTTGGCATTCTAACAGGTCTTAAGTAAAAATTCTATATAAAAATAAAGAAATTCATCTTTATTTTGGAGGATTCAAAATAGCGGATATAGTTAGGCCAGAAATGTTGAAAATGAATAATTATTTTCTAAACTGTAAACTGTGATACTATATAACTTTATTTTAACTCTTTAACAACCAATTATTTATTCTTTGTCACTCATTTTTTTTACCAACAACAAACGGCCAGATTTCAAATCTTGTGTGTAGAGAATCTTTAAATTAATCTTCAAAAAAATTTAAGATTTTAATATGTGTTCAGAATAAAACAGCCTACTTTTCGAATGAATTAACACTATTTAGACTAATAAAGGATTAATAATTTGACATGATTCTAATATTTGGCTATTTTTCTTTGTGGTCAATTATATATATGGTATTAAAAAAGAAGAAAGATAATGTACAGACTACCACGTGAGAAACTGGTGCACTTGCTAGACTGTTATTTTGTATAATCGTATCAAATAAACAGTATTCAAGAATGTATTCCATTTTTTTAATAGTGCCTTTAATTTTTGTTTTTGTCTTTTTAAAATGTAAAAAATTATGGAAAACTATTTTTCATGGGTAAAAGATCAATTTTTTTAAACTTAGATTAAAGAGTTAATATATTTTAAATTGTGAGTAGAATTTATATCGAGTAGCCATTTGGGATACATCGTGATAGGGTTGTATTAAAAAAATTGTTTTTAAATAGTTTAAAAATGTTTTGGTTATAAACAAACTTGTGTTAAGTTTGTATCAGGCTAAATACATATCTGTCCTCAACTAATAAAGTGACACGAAACGACACCAACGCTTAAAGCAGCTGCCAGATGGCTACCGTCACTTCTTGGAGTAGCTCCAATTTTTCAGCCTTGAATTTTTCTATAAAGGGTTGAAGTATTTTTATAAGTGAGAATGACAAAACAATTTACACATTATTTATCTATTTAATAATAGTCTTAAAAGTATAACATATCAATCAAAGTCATTCGTTAAATAGTCTCAACACCAAAATAATACAAGATGAACCAAGAGATTAATCAAAATGGCTCAATGATACAGTATTGGCTTAAAGACAAAATTGTTTTTGTTAAATTACCGTTTCAAACTGTAATCTTTTACTTAGTTGAATTTGATTCCGATATCAGGACTCATCCACTCTAATTTAACAACTATTCCTTTAAAGACATAATACTATAGCATAAGTTAGCGTAATGTAGGTAATCTCTTATACTGACTAAATATTTTTAAAAAAATGTTTAAAATATTAATAAGTAATCAATTTAAAACTATGTTATTGGCTTGCGTTTTTAGTTTAATCTTAGAATCTACTAATTCTGATTTCTTATTTCAGATTACTTGGACATTAAATCAGAGAGCATTTCAACCGCAGAACCATCGGTTTGTATCTAAAGGTGAGTTTTAGAAACTACACTTGAAAATAATAAATGTTTCAACACAATAACCAATACTTTCTCATATAGTTAAGTATACAGATTTAATGCTTGGAAGAAAATATAAAAAGTAGGTTCTCAGTACACTAACCTTAAGTAAGTTTTCTTCATAAAAACAAAAACGCATTTGTATTAATCACACTAAACACTCTTTATATTTCTATTTTGAATCAAATCATTTAAATATATTAATAAAATTTTTAATTTTTCAAATTAAGTCAGTTATAAACTACACATGAACTATTTCTTATTTGTAAGAACACCACCTATTTTTAATCTATCATGAATACTATTCCCAGGTGTGCAATTTGAACTCAATCTTCAAGGCAACTTCCAAAAAACTTTAAATTCTCTATAAGTTGCTATGAATAAATCACCCATATAATAATTTATTTAGTAAAATAAGCATAAGTTAGTTTTGAACATGTAAAATAGTCCCAGATACCAATATTGGACAAAATAGTTTGAGCTATTCTCAAAGAAAATTAAATATTTATTTATATTTATCTATTATATAATAAAAAAACTCCAGAGATACGCATTATGAACCAAATCACTAGAGCCATTTGTTAAAATATTCAAAGTATTAATAAACCAATATTTAACTATTCTTTACCCTAAAAACAAATATTTGGTGTTATTTAGGAGAACAAATATTCCCTAGATATCCATTTTGAACCAAATCGTTAGAGCCGTTTTTAAATAAGATTAAAATTGGAATTTAAAAAAAATCGCTAGTTTGTAAACTACCCTTAATTTTAGGGCTAGAGTCAAAATTAAAACAAATTCCTGAGATATTTTCTTATATCAAATTTGAACAAAATTTATCAAAATATTTCAGATTTGTTTTTAAGGGACATAAGTAGGGAGGGACAGAAGGGTAAAATCTACTTTTATAGATTTGGACACACATAAAAAGTAAATATTCATCATAAGCTCAAGGCATTGATTTGAGAGAGTAAAAAAATCCGTTATTTAACATTGTGTTTAATTTTTAACTTTACTTTGTTTAATAATTCGTAGAGGAACATATGAAGAAGACCTTAAAATAATGTCTATTTTTGATAGACAACTTTTCGTCATCATCAAACATGAAACTCATTTATCCTTTGAGATTAGTCACTATTACCATTTAGTCCTTTGGAAAATCAAGACAGATAGCAAATAAATGAATTATAAAAGGAACTGATATTTATTCACCCCTATATAAATACTGTAAATATTTATTTAGGTTTTGTTTTTAGAATCACCACTGTTAGTTTAAATTACACAAATCCGGTCGTACAGCTACGTCTGAAAAAGATATGAATGAAACCCACCAAATTGTTTAAGACACACCAGAAAATATAATTTATTATTATTTTAAACATCACTGGTGTATCTCGAATTTTTTATATATACATTTATTATTTGAGCCCCCTACCCTCCCCTCTGACATCCTAAGCCCTGATTAAATTTGCAATTTTTAAGGTTTTTAAGTAAATATACATATCTCCTAAAATATTTAAATTCAACATATTATTTGTACATGTAAAATTACGTATTATATATCAATACAATAATGATGATGATTATTATTATCATTACTATTAGGTGTTCTCTCTTACGACAGGTCCATTTCTTTTATCATTGAACTTAGACCGCCAATGCACTCTGCCCTCTTCCTCCTCATCCCAGAATTTTCTTCTTTCCTTCAAGTCATCCAATATTACAATCCTCCCGCTTCCTAAGCTCCTCTTTCCCTCAACCTTTAACTTTATGTCATCACGCAGCAGAAGACAGTTCCTCCTAAGGTTGGTCCGAACCAGTTTGATTTGTACCGAATAATCAGATCCCAAACTGATCTCTTCTCACTCATTTATCACCCAGTCTATCCATCTGATTTTATCACGTCTTCTTCAACATCATGTTTCAAAGTTCTCAATAATGATATAAAGTTTTAATTTCTTAACAAATATTAATCACACACACACACACAACATTACACTAATTAAATTGCTAGAACAGGTATATTTTTTTTCGTGTGGGTGCGTCATAAACCGACAACTGATTACATCACTGGTGTCTGTCTCTCTCTCTCTTCTGCTGCGATGTGTATGTAGGCTTATAGCAGTTAATTTACACTAATTTATATGATAACTGTTTATGTTTGCGTACGCCACTAGGGTTTATAAGTTAGATATTCCTAGTCTTCTACTGAATATGGGTGATACGTAACCGTCTTCTGAGGTTGGGACATTATGTAGGTGTGGTTACTTCCCCCTTATGAGATAATGGTGACTATGTGGTGCTAGTAGAAGTCTGAAATGAAATTTAAGCCTAATTAATCTGATCATGACGACTATATGAACAATTCCCCTTCAGGAATAATAGATATAGCACTGCCGTAAATTGAACCCAGGACCTATATATTAATAGTCAGGAATGCTGACCAAGAGAAGCCTATGATAATGCTTGTACAATTTTATAGTATTTTTTACCTTAATCATGAATTTATAAGAGATATATTCGTGATTTGGTACTCTTAGATAGATTCCAAGATTTTTTGATAGAACCCCCTGGTATGCTTTATGGTCTTTATTAGTTTATTTGCAATACAAACAATAATATCTAATAGTGTAAGATTGCTAAATAAATGTATCTTTGTTTGGTCGATATACATAGCTCCTATGTCACCATCTTGAATCTGGTAAGCAACAGATGCACATTAATACATTGTTTTTAATGTGCGATTATTTTAGGAACTTAGCGAGATATAATCAGCACCTAATCCCTTAGACGTATTCTTCATTAACCTTCTCTAAACTCGAAACCAAGATAGTGGTACACCCATTAAAAATCATATTTTTCAGTATAATTGCTATACTTAGAACCATTTAATAAATATTAGTACAATATAAATAATGCGAGTATTTAATTGTTTTATTTAACGGCATAATATGATTGAAATAATTACTAAAGAAAGTTTTTTTAATTAATTCAAGCCTTGCATATTATTAGCAATTTTATTTGTTTAATATAAATTTATAGAAATATATTTTTACAAATATAAACCACAATATATCTGTTTACTTACCTAACTTCTATGTTTTTATAGTTAAAATGAAAAAAGAATCCCATTTAAAATGAAACAAATCAGAGCGTTTTTACCTTTTTTCCTACTATATTCAAGTTTGGCATATTTATATTTTTCTATAAGAGATTAAAGTGTTTTTTTAAGTACATAAAAAACCATAGGTATATCTCGAATAAAATTCATTTTATTTCTATAACGATCCGTGGTTTCTATTTAAATAGAACTATTAATATGTATACCATGCTAACTTAATCCATACTAAAAGTTGTGAATCCATAAAAAGAACGCTTGTAGCGTAAGTCTATTCAACTCTGAAGTATATGTTAATCCACACGTTCGACCGCATCCTATGTGAGTCTAAAAGAGTGTGGCCGTCAAAGTGCTTGAATCTGTGTGTTGAAGAGAGAAAGAGGAAATGGCAAAAGTGAAACAAGAGAAAGGTTGGGGGGGGGGAAGTGGGGGGGGGGGGAAAAA
>CABFOW010001536.1:0-13844 GCA_902141385.1 Timema californicum
TCGTTGATCGAATGGTCTGAGGCGTTACTCGTGCTGGACTGGATTGTATGAGATGGGATTCGTGTGTACTGAGCGTATGTTTTGTTTTTTTTCTAAATGGTGTTTTGAGTCTTCCTCAACGCAAATGCTGATACATTCCCTCAAAGCTCTACGTTTTCATCCTTAGCCCGTTAGTGTGGCTGGATAATTATAACCCGCATAGAGGGTAAAAACTGGAGCAAAATAAAAAAATGTTAAAATAAAATGATATGACTCAACTAAAGAAATATATCTAATTTTAAGTTGTGTTCCTCGGTCAGCGAGAAAATATTAATCACTGTCAGGCCATACCGCTTAAGATAAAATGGTTTGTGGCCTTTTCTGGAACTACTTCTCTATTCTGGCTAAGCGTATACTCCCTTTCTCCCTTCGCCTACAACGTAAGAGTGGAAAAGAAAACTACAAATCTTCTTATCTCTAGGTAAAGAGGAAAGCTCACTACAAGGCCTATTAACCAGTCACTGTATTTGTTAGAGGAAGGCTGACTCTAGAGTTTTTTTTTCATAAAGCCTAGTCTCATAGCTCCGTGAATATGTTTAAAAAAAGTCTTTGAAAATGAGGTTATGTCACATTTTCACACATTTGTTTCTATTAATAAAACTCAAACTATAGGGTTGTTGTTAAGGAAAAGGAGCCCTATTAGAATCTTTATATATAAATATGTTATTTAAGATAGTTACAATAGCCCTATGGCTTCTTTGGTGCTGACCGACAGCTTTGAAACGTTACCAGACCAAATTATGTATACCTACGCCGGACCAAATGATCTGTAAAAACATGTGTTTAGCAGCTGTCACTTCTGACAGTCAAAATTTAGGTATATACCTAAATGTTGACTGTCAGAAGTCAGCTGTCAGACAGCACCAAAGAAGTTATGGGGCTACTGTAGGTCCGTATATGGCGATTGCAGTGAAGTACATGTATTGATTAGTGAAAAATAAATGCATATCTTAAGAGTTATAACGATTTTCGAGCTACGACAGTGCTCTGGAATTTATCCAGTCCTAAGTGCAAGGTATGACTGTATTAGATTTTAGGATGTATAATATGTATAGTAAAATCTCGGTAAGAAGAAACTTTTTGAAAGTACAGTACAAATATATTTTTTGTGGATAGCAATGTTAATATTTTACTTTATTTTTATTAGTATTGTTTTATAGATGTTAATACTATATTAAGTATTACTCTTTCACAGTGATGAATTAACGGTCGGGGTTGGATGTTGTGTCTGTTATAGATTTAAGTTAGCTTATAAGTCGTGTGTTGATATAACCAGTCAGTTCAGAAAGTGAACGTAAAATTCCTCGAACAAATAAAAATGAAAGGGAAAAAAAAATATTACAAAGGTGACAGTTAAAGATCCCATGACTTGACGCCTGGATACGTTAGATATATTAAATGTTTTTAATCGTATGGCATATATGTCTGGGAGGGATATTACATCCAGGTTTGGGCGCCTTGTGTGTAGACTATTAGTCGCCTTGGTGTCACAGAACGTCGCCCAGGGTACACCATAGGAGGTTGTTTACACGTCACGTCGGCCTGGAGGTCTAAGGGTAAGGTGTCGGACTTCAGTGCTGGGGGTCCGAGGTTCAATCCTCGCTCCCGGAACAGATTTATCTGATTGACAAACCCTTCCTTCACCTCTGACAAGACGTGAATGTGTGGAATGCCAGGCCTCCACCGTGGCTCGGATCCCACGTTAAACTGTAGGTCCTCCATTTCATCTCACAATCACACCTACCATTACACATTAGTGTGCGTATAACCCGAACGGGTAGTAAGACGCGGTGCTAGTAATAATAATAATAATAATACACGTCACGTCGTACCCACAATGATATGATGTGATGATAGTTATTATGACGTTGTGTAGCCGGTGTGAGTCTTAATATAACTCTAGCCTAATCAACCAAACCCTGGCGACCATTGGGATTATTCCCCTGGGAAAATCACCCAAGGCGCTAACCGGGAATCGAACCCGGGTACCCTAGACTCGTAGTGAGGTGCACAGACCACTACACCACGAGGTTGGTTAGTAAATTAGTTGACTGTCAGATAAGGCTAGTCCTATGAAAATTGAGCTATAGGTGGCGATATCAATGCTAGAACGTTTAAAAATAATATTGTGAACGATTTCATAGCTATAGAAACTATAGCTAGACTATAAAACCTCTACATACCTATAGAAAGAACCTTATAGAAAGGCTACAAAAGTTATGTAAACTACATAATATACATTCATACGTCAAGTCATGTGATCTTCAGCTGTCAATTTCTATTCATATTATCAATACCTTTAAAATAAATATAACAATATAGCAACATTTTTATCAATATTGACCGTAAAATTTATGTTTGTATTATCTAAAAAGCCCTCCCTAATATAATGGTGCTACGATGATGTATCTACGGACCTGTTAAAACTAGCTAATAATAAATCATACGCGCTAGAATTATTTGGCAAAAGCCACAGTCCAGTGGCGGAACGAGGAATGTTGCCAAGAGTTTGTTAAAACTGTACCTGTTGATTTCTCTCTCTCCCCCCTCTCTCTCTCTCTCTCTCTATCTCTGTTACCATTCGACCAACCACGTACTGTATACAATCTCACATGGTGATGTACCGTATTCCCATTGGTTGATAGAGTCAATTCGTCTAAGGAGTGATTCTAACTGACAGTTAATAAAAGTTACTCTCACATATCTATTCATCAAACCACATGATCTTCAAGACCATAATATTATGAGTGGACGTTTTACTTTTGTCAGTCAAAACGTTCACATCAAACAGTTAAACAGTTTCTACGCCATCTACTAGATGTTGGTTTATTGCTACTCCTATGATGAGTGGACACTATTTAGTTTGTAGCTCTATCGATTCAAATGGGTCGATTAGAGGTTCATACACCTATTAAGTGTCCGGGTGTTAGCGCTGCTCGTATAATTAGGCGTAATATCCAGTTGTGACAAGCAACAAGTAACGAAACAGTTGAATGGCGTTACAGCCTCCACCGCATTCGAACTCAAACTTCCACGCTCCGGCCGGAACCTCCGTCCGCACATACACTTCCAAAAATAGACCGAGACGAGGTTTGAGTCGACGTCCGGCAAGTAAAGAAGACCACGCCCGAGAACATGTGACGGCCACTACGCGAACTTCTAGACCCTCGGTCGTTGTCCTTATTCCATGCAACAACACCTTGTCTACTCCGCTCTAGGTCCTTGTAGATCATTCTAGAACTTTCCACGTCCTTCCCGAGCACCTCCCTCTCACTCCCTCTCTCTGAACATGTGACGGCAACCACGCGAACTTCTAGACCCTTGGTCGTTGTCCTTATTCCATGCAACAACCTCTTTTCTACTCCTCTCTAGGTCCTTGTAGATCATTCTAGAACTTTCCACGTCCTTCCCGAACACCTCCCTCTCACTCCCTATCTCTCTCTGAACATGTGACCAGGTGTTTGTACTAAATACGTCTGTGTTCAACTAATATGGCTACTCATTGTGCCGCTATCTTTAGGACGAGATAACCGACGCTTGGTTGCTAGGGCTTAAATTACTCCTTTTTTCCTAAATTTCCTTTTGGATTAGCTACGTTAATATTTTCAAAATTATTTTCTGAAGCTACAAATTTAAATGATTGCAACTGGATGTGGATTTTTCTTAATAATCCGGCTAGAATGAAGCGGCTATTCATATCTGAATTATGTCTCTTGGGGAAATCAAATTTTGTTCAAGCTTTAATTTAGTTTCTGCTTCCCCGGTGGCGGCTTACGTTGCAAGGCGCAAGCTGTGGATCTTGTTGATGGGTATATGGCGTCGTTTACCGAGTAGGCCTACTTTGTTTCTAGCTAGATTTAACTTAATCCCGTCAGATGTCAAGACACTTAGAAATTAAATTATATTTTTACTATCGTAGTGTTTGTACTTTTACCTGATAGTACAAATTGTAGCCACAAGATGGCTGGAGAATTAGTATTTATATATATCCACTAATTGTTAACCTTAATTGTTGATATATTGGATTTAATCGTTTCTTATTTAATCGCTTAAAGGCCACGTTTCATTCTTAAATAATGTTTAAATTGTTGCCACAAGATGACGTGAAGCTTAGTATTTAAAGACATTTTCTGGTTGTTAAAATATGGGATTTAACTGTCACTTATGTATTGCTTAATGACTTTCATACTGTTAGATTGTTGAAGTAATTTATTTCTGTGGCACTTAGCTTAGTTACATAAGACGGTTAGTAACTAGAATTCTTAAATATATATATATACATACACTCAAAGCTGCCATATTTAACTGATATATTTCTCATAAATGTAGATGAGAGGCTAGGAGGCGATTTAGGAGCCATTGCAAACTTTCGATATGGTCAAGGCACATTAATATGAAAGTTTGGGGGTTAACCTGGGTACCTTTTTTGGGAGGTTATCTCTGATTGTTGAGTTATAAATATTAAAAGCTTAGTGCTAGTTTTGTTTGGCTTCTTTGGAGTTATAGTATTATTTTGGACGCCTTTGAAGGTTAATACACTTAAGTTAGGTTGGGTCACTGATATCAGTAGTGTTTGGCCCTGTCTAATATTCTTGTATTCTTATTGCATTGTTGGCCATATACAAAGTGCAGTTTGCGCTTATCACAACTATTTGTTGGCTTCACTGTGAGAGTTTACGTATGGTAGTCTGTGTGAGGTGGCTGACCTGACTATCTTTCTAATCCATTCTACTATGTTTTGTACGTTTGCTATTCATGCTCACATTGTTATCGAATAAAACTAATCTATTCTCATTACCCTCGTGCCTATTATTTCTCACAGGGGAGTTACACAGTGTCGTGTCGTGGAGTGTTGTCAGGGTAAGCAGAGTTAGTTTAAACTGTACCTGTGAATTGTTATAATTACCCAGTATAACACTAATTGACAGTGTAGTGTAGTGTTACCAGGGTAAGCAGAGTTAGTTTAAACTGTACCTGTGAATTGTTCTCATCACTCAGTAGAACACTCATTGATTGTCAGTGTCGTGTCGTGGGGTGTGGCCAGGGTAAGCAGAGTTAGTTTAAAATGTACCTATGAATTGTTCTCATCACTCAGTAGAACACTCATTGACAGTGTCGTGTCGTGGTGTGTGGTGTGGCCAGGTTAAGCAAAGTTAGTTTAAACTGTACCTGTGAATTGTTCTCATCACTCAGTAGAACACTCATTGACAGTGTCGTGTCGTGGAGTGTGGCCAGGGTAAGCAGAGTTAGTTTAAACTGTACCTGTGAATTGTTCTCCTCACTGAGTAGAGCACTCATTGACAGTGTCGTGTAGTGGAGTGTTGTCAGGGTAAGCAGGGCTTGAACCTGTAACATATTATCCCTTATTACTGATCCCCATTTGACCAATCATACATAGAGCCGGGCTCATATACAAAATTATTCTAGTTAATTTTAGTCTAAGTTGATGTCTTGTGTTTGGTATCGAGCAGCAATTGAAGCGCCGACTATGAAACTGTCCCCATGCACGAGTAGTCAAATGGGGACAGTAATAAGGGAGAATATATTACAGGTACAAGCTTGGCTTACCCTGGCAACACTCCTCCCCGTACTAATGGTATTAATATAATAGGTTGAGCTAGCTTTGAGCTGTGTACTGATGTTAAGAAAGTCCACGTTAGTTATATAAATAAAAATACAAGCTCAAATTGATCGGTTCTTCCCGTGTGAGGATTACCCTATAGGGACAGGTCCAGTTTGGGTCCACCTCGCATGAGGGCAGCACTGTACTCTCTGCCCATAATAGAGGATGTTGCTTGGTTAGGGAATCATTTGGGCCAAACATTTGAGCCCGGTTTATTCAACAACTCACAAGTCCCCTAAACCCACTCACAGATATAAGATTAGATGAAAAGACGCCAACGCAACACACAATCCTTACCGAATAGGACATTAGGAAGGAAAGGATTCGTTCACCGTTTTTATCTGTTCAACCGCGACGTCCCCCTGTAGCCCTTCACCCCCTTCTTGGGAACCTTCCTTACTTCTTTTGATTCTACCCTTATACCACGCACGATTTCATGAGGGATGAGGGTGAATTTAATGCTCCACTGAAGTCTTATACTCGGATTTTGTTGTTTGAAGTTTTATTGCTCAGTTTTTCGAGAAAGTACTGGGCTAAGTTTATATTCCGGTACTGATCCCACAGACATGACTAGTGATATAAAATAGTTTAAGGCGTCACTCTTACAATAGACCGGATTTCAGTTGATGGGGATACCCGGTTTCTAATTCAGGTCGGGTGTAATGAAGATGTTTAATACTATGTGTTCCTCCCTCTTCTCAAATGTATGTGCATTTACTCTAAATTATGTCTTCCTGATTAATACCTCCATTGTTTTAAATATGCTCGCAGGGGTACTGAGTGGAGTTTTACGCAAAAAAAACAACAAAAAAAGTATTATTAAAACTTAAAACTAAATATGCCCAATTTTCTATGAATATTTAGTTTTTTCTAAGGTTTTATACTTTTTATTAAAATAAATAGATGTATTTGTGAGACATTTTTATCTTAACAATATGATATAAATTGACGTTTCATGTCCCCTTAAGACCCACATAATGTATCTTAAAACTCTGCCTCTATTTGTTAATTATTATCATCACTCAGTAGAACACTCATTGACAGTGTCGTGTCGTGGAGTGTTGTCAGGGTAAGCAAAGTTAGTTTAAACTGTACCTGTTAATTATTATCATCACTCAGTTGAACACTCATTGACAGTGTCGTGTCGTGGAGTGTTGTCAGGGTAAGCAAAGTTAGTTTAAACTGTACCTGTGAATTGTTCTTATCTCTCAGTAGAACACTCATTGACAGTGTCGTGTAGTGGAGTGTTACCAAGGGTAATCAGAGTTAGTTTAAACTGTACCTGTGAATTGATCTCATCACTCAGTAGAACACTCATGGACAGTGTCGAGTCGTGTGGTGTTACCAGGGTAAGCAGAGTTAGTTTAAACTGTACCTGTGAATTGTTCTCATCACTCAGTAGAACACTCATGGACAGTGTCGAGTCGTGTGGTGTTACCAGGGTAAGCAGAGTTAGTTTAAACTGTACCTGTGAATTGTTCTCATCACTCAGTAGAACACTCATGGACAGTGTCGAGTCGTGTGGTGTTACCAGGGTAAGCAGAGCTAGTTTAAACTGTACTTGTGAATTGTTCTCCTCACTCAGTAGAACACTCATTGAACAGGTAACAATGGACATACATTCCCGTGTGATGAGTGTAGAGAAGAGCTTATGTATAGTTGTTCAAATGGCTCTAGGTGTGCGTAGAATATATCACAGGTACAGTTTTAATTACCCCCAGTAACCCTAGAAATAATCTACGATCATAGACAATTTTTTTGCTCACCCATAGTTTTAGAAAAAGATAGTTTAAGCTATTTTGTGCCAGATAGTATCCACTTGCTTAGTGTGAAACTATGTTCTTTCTCTCTCTCTGACATTCAATCGTAAGTGAATCTCTCAGTCTCACATACATCCAGCACTCAACTGTAGTTTGGCAACCCTGCCCCTCAAACCCGTTTATACCCTGAAGTCACCAACTTTATCACACAGCTTGTGTTTTCTCTTCCTCTCTGTCAAATTGTGAACAAGCCTCTTACTCTCCTCCACCCTCCCTCCTTCTCCCACATTCCTGTGTAACCAAACTAATCTAGGAAGATAATTGGTCCTGAAAGTGGAAGTGGTATTGAGGCAAGCAAGCAATATAGCAACCTCCCCTCTCAGAGAACTGTTTCCTAGACTTTACTTCCTGTTCGATAGTGGGGAGGGAGGGCGGGTAAAAGGGGTTTCTGGAATTTCACTCAATGTCTATTATGACTGGTTCGACTGTGTGTGCTAGCGAAATCAGGTTCCGGGTCCCCCCTCACCATGAAATGATATGCATCCGTATCAAATTAACAATTTTAGACTGCTGCGGGCGCCTTGAGATAGAGGGAATACTACATGTCATACAGTTGTGTGACGCGGGTTGTATTGCCGTCAGATACAGGCGATTCAGAAAAGTAATACTTTTTTTCAGTGTTATTGTTATTATTAGCACCACGTCTTACTACCCGTTCGGGTTACACGCACTTACGCTAATGTGTAATGGTAGGGTGATTGTGAGATGAAATGAAGGACCTACAGTTTAACGTGGAATCCGAACCACGGTGGAGGCCTGGCATTCCTCACATTCACAAGATGTTTTTCAGTGTTCACATGAAATGTTTTTAGCGATTAGTAACATAGCCTGTCTCGATCACAAATAAATAATGTGTCTTTGTGGGTTTGTGTGCGTTCGTAACATAGATAAAAATATAGATACTTTGATTTGTGGTATATAAAATTACTAGATTTCGTTAATTAAAAAGTTGGATTGAGATATTATATGATGGTAAGTAAAAGGGACTTTTTTTTGGCTAAGCTGGTATTAAAATTTACCTAATTTTAAGTGATATAATCATATGGATAGACAAATTAAGGCTTCATTTTAAATACTTGCCTTTGGTCACAATTTGACTCTCATAATAAACATATCAAACACAAATCTTTACTAATTGTCTTTGGCGGAGGAAAATATGTTTTCTGTATTGGAATACTTGCCTTTGGTCACAATTTGACTCTCATAATAAAACATATCTAACACAAATCCTTACTAATTGTCTTTGGCGGAGGAAAATAGTTTTTCTGTATTGGAAACTTCTATTCGTTAGGAATATAAAGAAGAAAATTATAATTATTTAATTGGTATTGGTAGCTATCAAATAACGCAGCCACCTTCGACTCGGTAGTTGGCTTAAGGCTACCAATGTACAATTAAGATGGCCGGGTTATCTGATAGCTCGTGATCTTAATTAAAAATCACACATTTGTAGCCGACGATTTCCGCATGTCCATAATAGACTCTGCCTTAAACTATGAGTGAAGAATGACGTTGGACATGAGACGATTCCTGGATATCTCAGTGGTCAGAGCATTGGCGTACTTAGCCAAATATCCTGGGTTCCATTCCCGTGTCCAGGTGTCATTTTTTAATTTTCAGAATTTAGCGTGTTGATTAAAATTTGATTAAAAAACACGTATTGCGACCTTTTGGTCCATATATATATATATATATATATATATGCGTGTGTGTGTTTTCCTTTTGTAGTTTTTGAATTAACTGCCATTTGACTACGCTCAGCTTAACAAGACACACACACAGGTCTACGTACTCGACACTTCTTTTTTTCTAATCTTTTTTTCTTATCTTCCGCTCTCGGGTATCAGACTCCTCCTTTGCCTTCATTCTTGTCTTGAATGGCAGCTATTCCTTTTCTTCACTCTTGTCTCGAATAGCAGCAGCTATTCCTTTTCTTCTTCACACTATAATCTTCCTTCTCGCCCATCAATTTCTTGGTTTGTATTTCTGAAGTCTCAGCAGTTTTGCCAGACATTGACGCATTGTGTTTAATCCAGATTACATTCTCGAGGATTCTGTCCCTACTTTAACAAAGTCTATATATAATTTTATCACGGAAACTACTATTTTTCAACCTATCAAAATAACCTACCTTTTTTTATGTATGTAGGCTACTATAACATTGCTATATTTTCCTTCTCTTTGTATTTTTATAAATAAATTATATATTCCCACAGCTTTATTATGAATTAAAAAAAACTTTATCTAATATTGATTCTAGTTTGAGTTTACTTTCGTCCATAGTTTATTTTATAAAATTAGAATCTCCCCGAATACCAAACGATTCAAACTAAATTTTTGATCAGTGTATCTTTTTTTTTTCGCCGTGTCTTACTACCCGTTTGGGCTATACGTATATGAATTGATTACGCTAATGTGTAAAAGGGACGTGGAAGGTTGAATTAGATGAAGTGTGCCCACATTTATGTGAGAAGAAAGGATGGTAAAACATTTATGAAAAATCACATTCAGTACACTTTAACGGGATTCGAACCCCGATCTCCCCGTCATCGGCAGTCCAATCTATTGCTAGAGTGACGTATTTGACCATGGGTTGGCAACTTTCTTGATATCGTGGGTTGTATTAAATTTAAAAACAAAATGGGTGACCTGGTAGTCTAGGGGGTAAGGTGTCAGACTTCTATGCTGGCGTCCAGGGTTCGATCCTCGATCCCGGCAAAGATTTATCTGATTACCAAACCCTTCCTTCACCTCTGACAAGACATCTTGTGAATGTGTGGAATGCCAGGCCTCCACCATGGTTCGGATTCCACGTTAAACTGTAGGTCCTTCATTTCATCTCACAATCACCCTACCATTACACATTAGCGTAAGTGATTATAGCCCGAACGGGTAGTAAGACGCGGTGCTAATAATAATAATAATAATAATAATAATAATAATAATAATAATAATAAACAAAATGGTGGCCACTATGGTATGAAAACCATATCGTGCAAATTTGTATTAATTGTATTTCAGTCCTGTAAGGTCACTACTTATATCTGGGTGCCCGGTAGCCAACCCTAACTACAACAATGCCGGGGCACCGAAGAGACTTACATGGTTGGGATGGACCCCGAGGGGTAGGGGTTGGGATGGGTGGTCCGTGGGGAGTGAGACTCAAGAGTTTGTCCAATAATCTATTCGGATGACTCAACTACTACATAGGTAACCGGGTAGATCTCCCGTGACGAGGGAGCAGGCACGATAGCGGGAACTCGCAAAACTTCCTCTAGATCCACGATCGACCCTCCGGACTACCGAATCACATTTTATTCCGTAATTTAGTCATTCGTTGCTAGATACCGACCCACATGCACTCAGCATGGCTCCAAACACTAAACAAGGTGTTATTCTATCACACAAACTTGCTTATATCAATATTCCACCAGCCAGTAAGGTCCATCGTTCGCATCGTGTTCGCTCGTCAACAGGATACAAGATATAAGAGATATATGCTGTTCTCAGCAGGATGGCAACCCAACACTCTTGACTCCCAAGGAAATGTACAAGCGTGGGTTAACCTCCTGCCAGAATAAACCTTAAAATAATATTGCTCTAATGCTTATATCCTTGGCGTGTTTGGGGCATGTACTGTTATTGTTTGTGTCTCACTCCCGACCACTACTAGAAAACATGGAGGGATAAACCTGGAACAACGAACCTAGATGTATGTACGCTCGGTTCAACCTTACCTTGATGGATTACACTATGACTCTATCCTATAAGCTGCACCATAGTGGAATAATGCGAGGTGATATTGCTGCCTTACAGAGTACACAAAGGATAAATACATTTTTTTTCATAAATCTTTGGTGGACCAGATGAAATCAGTTTGCGGGCTGTAAGTTGCCGACCTCTGTCTTGGATTATTCGGCTGCCGCTTAAAACTGTCTCCAACTCTTTATAACTATGATAGTTTATTTATAGAAATTGTATTGTTTTGTTTTAATACTTTTAAATATCTCTTACATACGCAGTATATAGATAGTATTATGATTTTGAGGCGCTCTATTGTACATCACTATCAAAAGAAAAATATATTTTATATATCCTTGATTATGGGTTTTCTCTGTGCCCTTGTGTCCGAGTTTAAAGACTAAACGGCCATACCTTTAAAAAAATTGTTTATGTATAATTATAACATAATTATCTAAGCTCATTACGAAAATAAACTAAGGAACAAAATAGTTAACCTATAAACCCGTCAAATAACCTTTTTTTTAAGGAAATAAGCTCTAAACCTGTTTACTAAATTTGGCACACTCGTATAAAGTTAAGTACAAAGTAATATTTAATAACTAACAAGGTGGAGTCCATAATATTTTTACATTCTTAAACGTGCACTGTTTTAGTCTATAAATGGTATTATAACTTTATTAGTTAATATTTTGGATTTTTTTTAAAGTTTGATCTTAGATTGGCGAGTCTTTGGTAATATAATTATGCTCATACTGCAAATTAAAAAATACTTTATCCAAAGCCACAAATTTAAAAATAATATTTTTATAAAATTGCTTTACATTTTTATTAGATTTAATTAGTTTGTAAATAATATGGTGCATCCATATCTCAAATGACCTAAAATATAAAAATATTACCCCTATGGTTTTTTTATTATTTGGTTAATGGCGTAATGAAATAATTCAACGAAGTTTATTTCACTTATATTTGATATTTATAAATGTTTTTGTTAAAGAAAGATTCTCCATTTATGTGAACTGATAAACTAAAAAAAACTCTGAATATTTACCTAAACAACAAATACAAACAAAGATATAAAAACGAGAACTTTTTTTTTTTGCAGAGTATTTTGTTCACACTTTATTTATGGTCCAAAGGTAATTTAATATTGTAACATTTGTATTACTGTTCGTTTACGTCTCTTTTAGTGAAACACATGTTCGTGACACCAAGTAAAAAAATATATTTCCTCCCATTCGTAGAACGGGACATTGCATGCATCCTATCCATTGCGCCATGTTTCATTAAAACAAACAAAAAACACACACACTCACACACTCACACATGGCGTATCTCGCTCCGTATTATCATGTATGGATACAAGAGACTACGCCCAGCTGTCCGCACGCCGTGATCAAAGAGCAATTCACCAATTCAGTGAAAGTTCAGTAAGTTCATAGCACTAAGGACATTTTAGAGAGAGAAAAAACTATTTATGATCCAAAATTTTTTTTTTTTTTTTGCTATGTGTCATTACCCGTTCAGTTTACACGCATATACTAATTACGCCAATATTTTAGTGATAAGGAAGGTTGAATTTAGAGGAATTGTATCTACATTTGCATGGAAGCATAGTGACCAGATTTCCTCCTTTTCCCGGGCATATCCTACATTTCAACCCTTTGCCCCGGTGTCTGGACGGAATCTTAAGATGGGATTTCAGCTCTCGCGTGCAGTCTTCACGCGTTTTCGTCGGTAAACTCGCGCCTGAGGTGGTCGCGTGATAACATTTATGATTTTTATTTTTATTTGTTCAAGAACCACGACATGCTACCCTTTCGGGTTATACGCTAATGATTTTAGGGGTTGGGAGGGTTATGTTTAAAGGAAGTATACCTGCATTCACACATAGAGAGAGAGAGAGAGAGAGAGAGAGAGAGAGAGAGAGAGAGAGAGAGTGGAAAACCATTTTGGGTAAACCTCCCTGAGTACAACCAACCCCACCATCGGCAGTTTAGTCTACCGTGAGAGTAGCGCGTTGGACCACGCGGCGAACAAATTAGGTGTGATTTCTATTGGCTTCGTGTATGCCATCAACAACCAATCACAGCGAGAGTCCTAATTCTTTACCGTTCTTTCTGTAGCGTGCGTCTTACATTTTGGGAGTCCTTGACCTCCTTTGGCCAGAGCCATCTGGTCACTCTGCTTGGAGGGAGGGTGGAAAACCATTTAGAAGAAAACACTCGGCACACACGACTGGGATTCGAACCTGATCTTCCCTTCATATACGATCCAGAATATTAAGAGAGAGGCCAGTGACTACAAACGTGTGATTTTTACCGCCCCCTACCTATGGGTACCTACCTGGGAGTTTTAGGCTCCCGCTAAGGGACCAGACATCCCTTCATCAAGCATCTCTTTAAGAAGTTTGACAGTGAAGTAGTTACCAAATATGTCAAAGTTATATCTAAAAGTCTTGATGAATATCTACCAGACTCTTTGAAAGGTTGGAATCACTGGGTAGTTTCATCAATTTTTGTTAGACTAGCTAAACTGCAGTGGTTTAATTGTAATAAGCAATTTGAATAAATGGGTTATTAAATTTTATTATTTTTGTCTCTTCTAGGGGGGGGGGG